>CAUYPK010020115.1:0-17890 GCA_963574355.1 Loris lydekkerianus
AAAAAAAAAAAAAAAAGACACTATCTTTTGACTAAGTTTTAATAAATCATTAAATATCTTGTAAGACTTCTAATTAGTATTTGTTCCTATAAGCAGATATTCAGAAGAAATATAACATGTTATAGGCTGGAAATTATCCTCTTTCTTTATTAAAAAATACAGTGACAAAACATTTTGGACTCTTACTGAATATTAATTTTACACATCTCAGTGATACTATGTAAGACAATATAATATAGAAATATTTTTATCATCAATATTAATCATCATCTTGCATACTCTAAAACAGCAATCCTAGAATAATGTGACTCTGGAGATCCATTTACAATCACTATTAACCAAGAGCCATATGACTGCTGTATGAACAGTAGTCTTTAAAATAGCAGCGTAAAAACACAAAGTTCTCAGACATCTCTAAATTGAATGAATCTTATGTAGTTTAAGAGTTATAGTTTCTTAATCTAATATTTGCCAAGTATTATTCTACAAATATTCTACACTATTAATTTTTATGTGAAAAATAGTGTATTTTTTATACTAATTCATTAAGTACTAGATTTAGATTTTAAAAATGAATAGAATAGTTAGGGCTTTGGTTTCTCTGTTTTAACAAAAAGAATCAATCTGGCAAACTAAATAAGCACTTTTGTACACTTTTAATATTTGTGTAAAACATTACAATCTTAACCTTATACCAAAGCTTTACTCTGTGATGCAAAGGACACTTCCAAGGTTTGCAGATTTTTTTCTCTCCGATGGTCCTGCTGCACATTTAGGTTTATTAAACACGTTTCTGAAAAGGTCTCACTGCTTTGGATTTTAGAAAAATTGTCCCTGTGGTCCCAAAGGAGGAAAAAAATTATTTTGTTGTCCTCCAATGTACCCTACTCCCATCCTGCCTAATCCAGAACCCATCTAATATCTGCCCAAAATTGGTAGGTGGAAAACATATCCATTCTTTCATATTCATTCTCTCTTTACTCCAAAAGAAATATCGGACCTCTTGACCGAAAGTAGATTATATTAGCCAGATGTATAATTTTTAAGAATGTGAGTTATGGAGTGTTCTATCACACAAGGTGTACCCTTACACTTCAGCCCCTATGCTATTTAGCCCTAAATTATTTCTCTTATATTGGCGGAAGGAAAGGGCAGCTTGACCCACCCTTCCTGCAATAGTCCAGTGTCTCTCACAATCTCCTGCCAGTACATAACACACCTCCTGAGAATCAACAATTTTCAAGCGTAGGACAGCTCAAATACAAATTAACAAGAATAATGTCATTTGTATTCTGAATCTAAAGAGTCCTCAGTCTGTGATAAATTTGCATCTATTTCATTATGGAACAGAACATTTAACATATCCAGAAATTCTATACTTCATTTACTTTTGAACCACTCAAACTTTCTCAAAGACAATGAGAATGGTTACTTTACAACTGCTTGATTAAAAGACCTGATAAAGCAACTTTCCCAGTAAAAAGAAGCCCTTAAATCCAAAGGTAAATTCTAATCTTCTTTTCAAAGGGTATAAAATGCTTATGACTTTGAAATTGGCAGTTTCTCCTCCCAGGCTCCATGGGATGTCTCATAATACAAGCTTCAGGAGAGAAATTCAGATTTTTTTTTTTTTTTTAATCCTAAGAATGGTTTTTTACAGATGCACAATAATTCTATTCCAGAAAAATACCAAACAAATACAAGAAAAACTACTCTTAAATATAGTCATTGAAATATTACTGACAATAATGAAATTAAAGTAATAATCTAGGTATCCAACAATAGGGAAATAAAGGCATACCCCACGGAAGGTTTTCCAGCAGTGTTTTCTCAGATCAATGTCTCCTGGTGTTCAATATCAAAACTTCATAGAATGTACTTTTCTTTAATTACAATGTTTTTCAGTCAGTATTTATAGAGATAAATTTTATATTTTATCTCTAAATTACAATACAACATTTTTTAACCCAGAACATTAAATCTTGCTCTATTTCGAATACATTAGCATCATGATCACACATTTTGTAGAGCAAGTTGAACATCAGCCAAAAGAAGTTGCATAGTAGATGTGCTTAACCATATAAGAGGGATCCCAAGGTCATGTCCTGTGTGCTGCTGTAATTGAACTTTTCTCTAAAAAATGTTCTAATGTTGTTTTAGCACTAGACATAAAGCTTATAACTATAATTAACAAGAATAGAGTCAAAGTACTATTTTGCAACATTTTCATCCTAGTGTTGATCACTTCCTTGGAGATTCAGCAAAAATCCTTCCTTTTTAATCGTCTCCATAGACATCTCTCTGATCAACTCCTCTAAGTTTCATGACTTGTCTGAAGTAAGACCTTGGTCATCATCTCAAGTTTACATTACCTCTTGTAGTTGGTGACAAACAATGAAGTGACAACTCTCCTTACTAGTTTTCTTCTGAATTTTCTCCAGTCTTTAAATTTATACCTCATTAGTGAGAAGTTTATTTCAAGATATTGCCAGGCTCTTGTTGTGAAATTTGCATATTCATTACAGATTGTATTATTATTTTGTGTTCTTTGCTGGGATATATTGCAAGTATTAATAGTATCACATGCAAACTCTAAAAGAATAATATTAAAACTATTTGCCAGGAACTATATCAATTATCTGGTATAAAAGATATTTTAAAAATTGAATACTAACATAATAGTTTGATTTTTTTCCATCCTCAATCCCAACAAGGATTTGGAGGGAGCTCTGATATCATCTAGCCATTGAGATACCCAAGTTGACAGAGATGTTTCTGTGGATATAACTGTGCCCCACTAGAATTCTTATTTTGAAGCAAGAACCGTGAACATGACTGTATAGGCATACCTTCCTTAACTGCACACTGATTTATTGGGCTTGACAGATAATTGCGTTTTTTACAAATTTAAAGTTTGTGGCAACCCTGTGTTGAATAAGTCTATTAGTGACATTTTTTAAACAGCATGTGCTCACTTTGTGTTCTCATGCCCCTGAGACACAATAATATTGAAATTAGGCTAATTAATCAACCTGCAATGGCTGTAAGTGTTCAAATGAAATGAAAACTCTCAAATCTCTCACTTTCAACCAAAAGCTAGAAAGGATTAAGCTTTATGAAGGAGAGCATGACAAAAGCTGAAATAGCCTGAAAGGTAGGACTCTTACACCAAACCAAATAATTACCCAAATTATATATGCAAAAGAAAAGTTTCTGAAGGAAATTTAAAGGGCTCTTACAGTGAACACAGGAATAATAAGAACACAAAACAGTCTTTTGCTGCTTTGGAGAAAGTTTGAATGGTCTAAACAGAAGATCAAACCAGCCACAGCATTCTCCTAAGCCAAAGCCTGATCCAGAGCAAGGCTCCATCTTTCTTCAGTTCTATACAGTCTGAGAGATATAAAGTAACTGAAGAAGAAAAGTTTGGAGTAAACAAGTTTGGTTCTTGGGGTAAGGAAAGAAGCAATTTCTGTAGCATAAAGTGCAAGGTGAAGAGATAATTCCTGGGATAGAAAAGACAGCAAGTTTTCCAGAAAATCTAGCTACAATAGTAGATGACAGTGGCTACAGTAAATAATGGGTTTTCAGTATAGAAAAAGTAGCCTTATATTGAAAGAAGATGTCATCTAAGGCTTTCATAATTAGAGAGTAGAAGTCAGGCTAACTCTCTTGTTAGGGACTACGGCAGCAGGTAGCTTGAAGTTGAAGCCAATATTCATTCACTATTTTGAAATACTTGAGCACTTAAGAATTATGCTAAATCTACTCTGTACTCTATAAATGGGATAACAGAGCCTATAAGACGATATATTTGATTAAAGCATGGTTAAGTGAATATTTTAAGCCCACTATTGAGACCTACTACTCAGAAAAAAAAAAAGTGATTCCTTTCAAAATATTACTGCTTATTGAAAGTATAACTGGCTACAGCAAAACTCTGATGGAGATGTACAGGGAGATTAATATTGTTTTCATGCCAACTAAAATGACATCTATTCTTCATCCCATGGATCAGAATCCTTTTGAGTTTCAATTTCTGTTATTTTGGAAATAGCTGCCATAGGTAGTGATTTCATTAACGAATCTGAGCGTGTTAAATCAAAAACCTCCTAGAAAGGATTCAGCATTCTAGATGCCATTAAAAACATTTGTGATTCATGAAAGCTTGTCAAAATATCAGTATTGTCTGGGGTTATAGAAGTTGATTCTAATACTCATGAGTGATTTTGAAGAATTTAAGAAGTTACTGCAGCAAGTAACCATAGCTGTTGTGAAAACAGCAAGAAAATTAGAATTAAAAGTGAAACCTCAAATTTTATCATATTGTTGCAATCACATGCCAAAACTTGAGTGTTTTGGAATTGCTTTTAATAGATGATCAGAAAGGTGATTTCTTGAGGTGGACTCTTTCCCTAGAAAAGATGCTTTGAACATTATTGAAAAGACAAGAAAGCAGAAGCATAGTTTGAAAATATTTACTTTTTTCAAAATTTTTTTCCAACTTTTTTCAAAATAAATAATTTTTTCAAAATTATCTTCTTTTAACTTTTTTTTTTTAAAAAACAGGATCTCACTATGTGGGCCAGGCTGGTCACAAACTCCTAGCCTCAGATGATCCTCCTAATTCAGCCTCCCAATATATTAGGATTATAGAAATGAGTCACCACACACACCTAATTTACTCCGATTTAAAATACTTTTTACTGTGAATAAAATGGTGTGATTAAACAACATCACATGAGATAGAATTATCTTTTCTAAATGAAAGAGTCAACAGATGCAGCAAATTTCATTGCAATATCGTCTGATTTTAAAAAGTTGCCACAGCCTCAACTCATCAAAACCACCACCCGATTAGTCAGCAGCTATCAACATTGAGACAAGATCCTCACCAGAAAAAAAGATGACGACTCCTTGAAGGCTGAGAGGATTGTTAGGATTTTCTAGCAATAAAGGGCTTTTGTAAAATAAAACCTGTACATCATTGTTTTTAGATATAATGTTGTTTCAGTCTATAGTCTCGTGTCAGCATAACTTTTATAAAAACTGGGAAACCAGAATCATGTTACTAACTCTATTGTCATATTGGCTTCATGGTGGTGGTTTGCAACTGAATCTGTAACATTTCTGAGGTATGCCAGTATTTTGAGATAGATAGGACCTGTAGCAAGTTGTTAAGGCTAAGTGAAGCCATAAGGGTAGGACCCTAATTTGATAGGATTAATTATCTTATAAATGAACCTAGAGAAATATTAGATGAAGACACAATGAGATGGTGGCTATCCACAAACCAAACCATGCAGCCTGTGAGTTATTTAATGTAAAGCACTTAGAACATTGCCTTGCACATGTAAGTACTTTGCAAATGTTTGTTGTAAGTATTATTAGTCTTATCTTTAACATGATACATGTAGTAAAATAATATATATCTATAATTCTGTATAGATAGATCTATATAGATCTATAATTCTGTATAGATAGATCTATCTACAGATTCCTATCTATGTATATGAATATCTTCTCCTCTCTCTTCCCCTCACCTGCCTCTCTTCTCTCAATAGAAACTCAAGTAGACTAATACAAGCATCATCTAGAATGATGCTTCCACAGTCGCCCCAACAATCAAAGGAAAATCTGGGGTATCCTCATCCATACAAGTAATGTACGCAACTTCTACCATCATAGCATTGGCTGAGAGTAGTTTGCTCAACAAACTACAGTGAAACCTGCAATGGCAGAACAATGCCCTTTCAGTGAGAAACTTTCACAGTTACCACCATGGACAGATACAGTGTTCTGCAATAATCAATAGTAATAGCTCCATTATTTTACTAAATGTATCATGCTAAAGATAAGACTAATAGTACTTACAACAAACAATAACTAAGTACTTACCATGTGCAAGGCAATGTTCTTAGTGCTTTACCTTAAATAGCTCATTTAGTCCTCATAACAAATACTATTAGTTGCTACATTAGTAGCTACATTTTCTTTTTTTCTTTTTTTTTTTTTTTTTAGACAGAGTCTCACTTTGTCACCCTGGGGTAGAGTGCTGTGGTGTCATAGCCTACAGAAACCTCACATTCTTGAGTAGCTACATTTTCAAATGAAAAAACTAATCCAAGGGGAAGTAAATTGCTTAAAATTATTTGACTATCAAATGGTGGAGCTGTTGTCTTCCAAACTCGTACTTTTACCTTCTGAGCTACACTACCTTGGAAACAAAAGACAAAGTACCTTTCCATCAACTTTTTACCAAAAACAACGATCCACATTTTTCTTCTTCAAGCACTTTCTTTTATTGACTATTAATGTCCTTTAATCTGATCCTTAAAACTTCATTTAATCATATCTTTAGAAAATTAGGTATAATTTGGCTTCTATAGTTGAGGCACTAAGGTAAAATGTATGTATATTCTCAAAATCTTGGAAAGTATGAGCTATTGTTTAGTATTTGGTTTTATATTCTTATTACATGCAAGGTTTTCAGAAAATGAGGTCAGTGTGTGATTTTTTTGCCCTTGTTTCATACACTTTTGGCAGAGTACTATACTTCCTTCTTGAACATAGCATATGCTTTTAAAAGGCACAATTATTTTTCTTTCTGAAGTTCTACCTTCAGAAGAATGGATTAGGCATATTTTCCTCTGTTTGTACATGTAAAGTCTAAGATACATGTAAAGTCTTAGATAAAATGAACTGAAGAAATCCCTGAAGGGATGAGAGAAGAGGTAGACTGGCTAGGGATCTGTGCCCCTGGGGAATGGCATGGTGGTGCCTCATGTAACCTAACTTGAAGCTGCAGAAGCTGGCAACTGGCAATCTGGAAACAAGAATAAGAGAAGATTGAGTTTTGTTTTGTTTTTTTTTTTAAAGAACTATGTAAAGAACGAGGAGTTGGATAGGGTAGGAAGACAAAAGCTTTTAGACAATAACCACTGCACTCCAGATTTGGGAACCTAGACTTTGGTTCATGCCAGGCTATACTGAGGAATGACAACCATTTTCACAGTGAGATGTCAGTGAAGGGAACCAAGATTTTTCTCATCCACTCTGTATGAAAAAGGTCCCCCACCATGTGGTGCCAGTGGAGACCATACAGACTGCCTAGCGTTCCATCTCCACCCAGCTGTAACTGAGCACCTCTTTCCTTCCTCACTTGGGCGGTGTCAAGAGAAGACAGAGGAGAGACGGGATGTTCATCACTGCCCAGTAGAGGTCACCTAAGGAACAGTAATAAAATAAGTTAAGCACTACATTCACTTCCAACCAGGATAGGGTAAGGGGAGTCTGGGATTGTGAACTCTTTACCTCTGCCAGCAGTAATGAGGAGCCCTTTTGTGGGTGTCAATGGAACGGGGCCAGGAACTGTGACTTCAATTAAGTAGTATTAACTTCCCTTCATCTGCCAAAGTGATGCCAAAGGAAGGCAGCTAAAACAGAAGATTTAATAAGATTCATAATGACATTATGTAATACCCTGTTTCCAGAAAATCACTCATCATACAAAGAACCAGAAGACCTCAAACTGAATGAATAAGAGCACTTAATACACATCCACACTAAGATTAAAGTAATGTTGGAATTATTTGACAATAATTTTTAAAGCAGCCATCATAAAATAGGCTTTAAGGAGCAATTAGGGACATGATTGAAATAAATGAAATAAAAATGGATAAAGAAGAGATAAAGAGTAATCGAATAAAAATTTTAGAGCTAAAAAATACAATGACAAGATTTAAAACTAAAAACTCAAAAAAAAAAAAATTCAGTGAATGGTCTCAACTGGACATTAAAGAATGAGGACATTCTTGAGGAGTTGAGAATTAATTCAAAGATAGAACAATAGAGATTTCTCAGCTCGAGCCATCACAAAGAAAATGTAAACTAAAAATGAACAGAACTTCAGGAACCTGTGGGATTATAACCAAAAATAGTTTCTCACAACAACATGAATGAATCTCAGATACTTGTGCTGAATGAAAAAAAAAAAAAAATACAATCTCAAAACATTTACTTACTAATTGACTCCATGTATATAACATTCTTGAAATTAAAAAATATATATTATAGAAATGGGAAGGAGGTTACTTACAACCATGAGTTAAAGAGGGGGTTCAGATGACACAGAAGTTTCCTATGAAAGGGCAACATTCAGTGGATGCATGTGGTGGTGGATGCTCTGTATCTTGACCTGTTTCAGTGCTGTGATAATGTACTGTAGCTTTTTCTGATTTTGCAATTGGGAGACACTAGATAAAGGGAACACAGAATCTCTCAGTCTATGTTATTCCTTATAAATACATATGAATGTATAATTATCTCAAAATAAAAATTTTAATGAAATATGCATATATTTCTATCTCTGGATGGATATATAAATAGACATAAATGTACATATATGTTTCATATATTTATAACATATGTTGATAAATTCCTTTACAAATATGGTCAACATTTAGCAGTGGTAATTATTACTTAATAAGTCCCAAAATATTGTGACAGAGTTTTGATCAAGTTATTTCCATTTAAAAAGTATTAATTTTAAAACTAATAATTGAAAACTAAATATACACACATGCCAGATGGCTCCTAAAAATCCCTTTCCCTCTGATGCTTTTACCATGCATTGTTGTCCTTGATCAGTACTTCCCTAGGAAATGTACATGGTAATCGAGGCAAACAGTCTTGCCACCATTCTGATATGAGGACAATTAAGGTCCTAGTACACGGTGGGGGGCTGGGGATGGGGAGAGCTAAGAAAGGGAAGGTGGGAGGGGGTCGGGGGTCAAGGGGTGTGGTACATCTTTTGGGGGCTGGGGCACAACTACAGGAGGGTCTTTATCTAACAAAAGCAATCAATGTAACCTGGTTCTATGTACCCTCAATAATAAATGAATAAATTCTTCTATTATGTCAAGCCTAAAAAAAATAAAAATATAAAAAAAGAAAATGGAATTAGAGATGCTACAAATTATATTCCTATTTTCTCCTAATTAGCTTTCTAGGCCAACTTGGTGACCTTGCCATTTAACCTTTCTTGTCCACTGTCTTGTTCATACCTATGACTGTTGTCTCATATTGCAAACAATAAAATGAAACAGAGGAAGACAGACAGAGAATCCAGAAAGCATATAAATGATTGCAAGCATCAACAGATTTCAGTAATTTGTGGCCAATAAATTGAAGAAGAGAGCAGTCTTCTTCAGTTCAGCATCATGCAAGTAACATGAGCTTTGTGACAGTCTGGCACAATGTATAGGCACCACTAAGTTAGCTGGGTGTTTTAGGATGGTCACCTGAAAAGTGGAGCCAGATAACGGATTGGTTGGTCATCTTTGCTGTTCTTGGCCACACTGCCATGGTGAACATCTTTGACAGATACATTCTTGACACAAAAGCCCGTAGGGTAGCCATGAAGAGCTACACTCAACCAGTACTGTGTGTGCATTTCAGTAAACTTAATTTCAGTACACCTTAATTCTTTGAATTTGTTACTTAATTTAATTTATTAGGTTAAAATGGATTTGTATTGTCAATTTTACTTAAGTCTTTATTAATGAAATTAAACTATGCATTTCTCATATCGTGTAATTATTGCCTTTATCTTTGTTTTGTGATTCTGTTCATGTGCATTTTTTAAAATAGGTAGTTTGATGCACAGAGATTTAAAAGACCTGTATGGAAAAATGAGTTGTCATTTTCTCTGTGATTTCTTCCATCATGCTAACAATTACAAATGAGTCTTCACCTAGCCTGTGATATGACAAATCATCAACTATATTTTATTTGTAGTTTCTTACAAGTTTTTTAAAGATTCTCACATTTGAATCCATTTAAAATTTATTTTTGTATAAGGTGGATATCTCAAATAATAGTTTTTGGTGAGAGTTAGAAAAAGAGGTCTTTGCTTCCTGACCACATTGTAAGGTCATATTACACATTCTTTTCAAAATTACTAAAAGCAGTAGGATTTGTTTCTCCATTTGCATTCTATATAGAAGGTATAGAGACACTGTAGATACTTTTACTAGTATCAGATTTTCACAATTCTTCTAGATACACATGTTTGTATACTTGGTAGTATTTGTCCTTTTATCTTCTCTCCAACAAAAGCTTTATTTTTCAAAAATATTTTTACTAGTCTTATTTGTTTATCAAGTGTTTTAAGGTTAGATGAATATCATAAAATCAATTTGACCAGTTTTAACTTTTGTATGAACAAAAATATGATACAGCATGAGGATGAATTGCCTACTTAAGAAAAATAATTTCTGGACAGTGCCTGTAGGTCAGTGAGTAGGGTGCCAGCGCCATATACCAAGGGTGGTGGGTTCAAACTCGGCCCTGACCAAACTGCAACAAAAAATAGTCGTTGTGATAGATGCCTGTGGTCCCAGCTACTTGGGAGACTGAGGTAAGATAATTGCCTAAGCCCGAGAGCTGGAGGTTGCTGTGAGCTGTGACACCATAGCACTCTACTGAGGGCAACAAAGTAAGACTCTATCTCTAAAAAAAAAAATTTCTTAATTAATGGCACAGTGCCACATGGGGAAGGGAAGAGCAGACAGAGAGAGAAGGAGGGAGGGGATGGAGGAAAGGGAAAACAAAAAACAAAAAACAGTGACTAAGTCTCACATAAATTAGATTTAATTTTGATCCAAGTACATTATTTGAACAATATTTTTATTTCAACTTGTTAATATGTTATTAGAATATTGCATCCTCATTTATAAGTGAAATACATTTGTTATTTCCCTTTATAATAATATATTTTTTCCAATTTTAATATCAGGTATATCCAGATGAAATAGAATGAATTTGAAGTAGTTCTTCTTTTTTTAATTTCTTAAAACTTTATGAATTGATCATTCAGGACAAGAGAAAGTATGTTCCTGATAAATTTCTTTCCTCCTTCTTCTTCTTCTTCTTCTTCTTCTTCTTCTTCTTCTTCTTTTTGTACAGACAGAGTCTTCCTTTATCACCCTCAGTAGAGTGCTGTGGCATCACAGTTCACAGCAACCTCTAGCTCTTGGGCTTAGGCGTTTCTCTTGCCCCAGCCTCCCGAGTAGCAGGAACTACAAGCACCCACACAATGCTCAGCTATTTTTTTGTTGCAGTTTGGCCAGAGCTGGGTTTGAACCCACCACCTTTGGTATAAGGGGCCAGAGCCCTACCTACTGAGCCATAGGTGCCGTCCACCTGATAAATTTCTAAGGTCCAACTACATCTTGAATGTTAATTTTACCTAAGTACCTCAGGCAATGTATATATTACCCAGAAAAACAACTATTCTGCTGGGTTTTTTTTTATTTGGGGGGGGGGGGAGGGGAGACATTCTCACTATATCACCCTGGGTAGAGTACTATGACATTACAGCTCACAGCAACCTCCAACTCTTGGGCTTAAGCGATTCTCTCTCTCTCTCTCTCTCTCTCTCTCTCTCTTTTTTTTTTATTAAATCATAGCTGTGCACATTAATGTAATCATGGGGTATGATGTGCTGGTTCCATATACAATTTGAAATGTTTTCATCAAACTGGTTAACCTAGCCTTCATGGCATTTTCTTAGCTATTGTGTTAAGACATTTATATTCTACACCTAGTAAATTTCACATGTACCCTTGTAAGATGCACTGTAGGTGTGTTCCCACCAATTTCCTCAGCCTCCCAAGTAGCTGTAATTACAGACGCCCACCACAATGCCTGGCTATATTTTTGGTTGTACTTGTCATTGTTGTTTGACAGGCCCTGGCCGGATTCCAACCTGCCAAGTTCTGTGTATGTGGTTGGCTCACTAGCCGCTGAGCTATGGGCACCAAGCCTATTCTGCTGATTTTGAAGTTTATCTTGGTCAAGTTTTACAGTATACTCTAATCATTTTTTCATGCATACTTTAGTCTTAAACTTATTTTAAATTTTAAACATTTATTATGTTTTATTATTATGTCTATGTTATAGAATGTTTTCAAAGAGCTAGTTTATGACTCCATTTATCAGATTTAACTATCAAAAAAGTTACACTATTTTTTTCTAATTAAATTTAATATTTAATTTGTTTTCAGTTATAAATTTTAAATTTAAATTTGTATACATAACTCACTTATGAGTTAATATAATATATGATACAACACAAATATGTAAAATACACAATCACCATTATTTATACTTTACAAAACTGTACATTTAATTCTTTTTAAAAAATTTTCATTTATAAATTACTTGTTTTTATATAATATGCATTTAAATTACCATTATCTCAAAATTTAATACTGAAAAATTTAATTTATTTAGCTAGACAAGGACCAAGGATTACTTCTAAGCATTATTTCAATAAATGTTGGAATTATTCATGCTCTGTGTTGGTTATAAACTCAAGAATTATCATGTATTTTTGGAGTACATGACTTTCTCTTTGGTGCAGTAGTTACCTGAGAATTACTTTTAACATTGATTTGGTATGGTCTTCTTTGCTCATTTCATTTATTATTTTGTGATACTAACACTTTACAAAATGGTTTTAAAAAAATGCCTTCATTTCCAAGACTTTATAGTGGTTTTCTTAGTTATATAATAAAATATTTTAAAAATATTCTGAGCCTTTCAAACATATGTTCTCTGCATATGTATAAATAAATATGCAAAATGAAATGTTAATGTATGATATTAAATTATTTTTATACTCTATTCATTGTTAATTGCTAAAGTGATAAGCTTGTAAACTAGATTATGGAAACTATAAAGTCTAAAACTTTTGAAAACTTGTTTAGTGTAGAAAGGGCATTTTAGAAATCAAATCATTTTTAAGAATTGTTAATATTCAGAATTTTTTCAGTTAAAGTTGACATTAATGGTATAAATATAGTGCCTTAGGAGAATAAATTTTTTTTCTTAGTTAAGTACATCATATAAGCATTTAAATTATTTTTGAAAGTGAATGCATTTGTATAATACAAATGCACATGAATAAATATAATTTCTCATATTGGAATGTAAGATTTCTATTTGTTTGGAGGAGGGGGTCCTATCATTTAACATGCTTTTTTTTTTCACATAAATAGTAGTTTAGTTACTTACAGAAGGGCATTTCTCTTAATTTCCTTTTGGATTATCTAGCTCTCTGGGTTTAAATTTAAAGTTTAAAAGAACCATTTGATTTTAATAACTTTTATGTGTAGTGCTCCATTGAGTTTGGGCTTTAGCACATAGAACTACTTTTCCATAAGGTGATTTCTAGTAAATCCCTGTGTGTAAAAGCAAGATAAACACACATCACTGAGTTTGTTATTGTAATTAAATTATTGGATTTTTAAATTTGAATATGTTTTGAGCATTGAAAAGCATGAAGAGACTGTTTTGTCATGTTGGTCATGGACACTTTTCTGACTCTTAATAACTTAAAATAAGCCTGTCAATATTCTTAAATGTCTGAGAATATGGAAATGCTACATATTAAATGTAGGGAAAACAGATTCAGTAAACCACATCTGCTTAATAACAACCCAAATAAACTCTTCCACAGAATCTATTTTGTGAATTCTAAATTGTCACTTTTTATACCCTAATTTTCATTTTTCCATTAATATATTTTTTCTTTCAAACATTTCTTTATATTAAGTTTCACTTATTTTTTTCAAGCCAATGGATTTAGTTTGTTCCCATTAGAATCTCCTTACTAATGACTGTCCTATACATTATTAAATATGAGATATATGCACTCTGAGATAGGAACCTTTTGGACTGTCTATTTTAGCACAAAATGAGTGTTGAAGTTAATTTATCTCTTTATATATTTAGTCATTCATCCATTCAGTGCCATTCCCTTATCCACAAATTCTCTTAGCACTTATAAAATATTTTTTCATTTGATCAAACTCTAACCATGAGTTTTAGGTACCTTGTTGGACAGGAGAAAATTTGCTAAACCCAGTTTTTCCTTGCACAGTTACCATGAGGAGACAGTTTAACTCTCCAAATGGCTGGGTGAGGTGGCCCACATGTATTTTCCCAACACTTTAGTAGGCCTACGTGGGTGGATCACCTGAACTGAGGAGTTTAAAACCAGCCTGAGCAAAGCAAGACCCCATCTCTACTAAAAATAGAAAAAAAATAAATAAATAACTATCCAGGTATTGTAGCAGGCACCTATAGTTCTAGTTACTTGGGAGGTTAAGAAAAGAGAATTGCTTGAGCACAAGAGGTTTGACATTACTTAGTTATGACACTATGGCACTCAGGCCCAGGACAACTGAGTGATACTCTGTCCCAAAAAATAAAAAATTAATAAGAGAGGTGGAGGGAGGATGGCCAACTGAAGCCAGCTTTCCACAGTGGCTCTCATCCAGAAGGAGAATTAAAGGACAGAAATTTAGCAAGTAACCTGGTGGATAAGAGCTGCACCAAGAGAGAAGGTTGAGGAATGCACATCAACCCTACTGGGACAAGCGGCAACCCCCAGGATACAAGCAAAAGGTACAAAATTCTCCCCCATGGAATGGCTCAGAGTACTACATAAACAAGCAGAATTCAAAAGTCCTCCCATAATATCCCATGGGAGAGACCCCCTAAAAATGACCTACTTCCCCTACTAGGGTGCCATGGCACTCTCCTGCCAGTCATAAAAATGTATAAAACTGTATATATTCTCTACCTGCAATTATGAGTTCCAGCACTCCCCTCCACTCTCACTCTGAGGTCTAGAAGCCTGTCCCCCAGTAGTTCAGATTCTTGTATATTTTCTCGAGAGGTGTGGACAGGACATGGACTACTGCTGGTCAGTGCTGATTCTGTGGTATGGGAGTGAGGAGAGGATGGTTGGCTGAGAGGGAACCACACAGGAGCGGCATTGCCACGAGGCACAGACCAGCAGCCATTTTTGGCAACAATAGGGCTCACCCCTGGATATCTTGGAGTCAAACCTCCTGTCTTTCTGGGTAACAAGAGGAGGCCAGGCATCTTCTACAGTGATAGCCACTAGCAGAACAAATCTGGGACCAAACACAGGCCCCATGAGTAAAGGGTTTGCCTGAGGTGGTAGTGGCCTGGGTGAAACTATGGCACTAGAAAACACATTTGAAGAGCTGGCAGATTCTCAGGGTGGGGCTGACCCAGAGGACTGTTTTACTGAGCCTAAGATGCACCCAGCCATCAGGGGATTCATTAGCTCAGACAAAGGAGGGCATACAGAGGCTGGAACTGACAGGTAACTGGGTGCTGCTGGAATACAAACAGCACTGAGACTGGGCAGCAGCACAGACAGAGTCTGAGGTGCAGGTTCTATGAACTCTAACAGCCTCTCTTTAGCAAGGGAAGATAACTTGGACAGAAACAAATTCTGCAAAGTTGTTCTGTTCTGTCAGTAACATCAGTCAGGGGCGGGGCTGGAACTGAGTGAACAGCCCCAGCATCCATTAAGCACCCAAGCTTGTCAGGCCTCACCTCCCCCTGCCGGATAGTGGCAGAGAGCAGCAGCCTGGCTGAAGAGACATAGATCTCCCTGTGATTCAGGCAGGTGCAACCCTGATAGAAACATAGATCTCCCTGGAATATCTGCTCATTTGAGGCAACTGGGTCACAGCCCTATGAGGTTATCAGTGACTGGGTGTGACAGAGGTGCAAGGTGGAGAAGGACGCATCAACCATCCCAGACTAATTTATCTGCTTGGTGGGTCCTCCTGACCTCACAGAGCACCAGAGCAAGTAATATTTAAGTTGTCAGCAGTCCCCTGTGATCTACTTGCCAGAGACCTTTTAAACTCTCTCACCTGAGAGAGGTGCTGACTGAGACAATTTATTTGGACCTCCAGAATTAGGCCAATCACCCGAGGACTATCCCAATGGTACCCTGGGTGCGTGGTTATGGGAAAGTTTGATTTTCCTTTTCCAATTGTTGCCTGTGGGGTGCAGGGTGACTTAATTGCTGGTATTTCTCCACAGCTGAGAATTCAACCCAGAGTAACTGATTCACTGGGGTTGGACAGAGACCAGCTTAAAATAAGACAGAGCCACCTAGCCCCACTACACCAAGCAGGTCCCCAGTTTCTAAGGCCATAGCACTGTATGGGTTCTTAGCAAAGCTCCAGGGAAAAAGGCACAGACAACAGTCTCATCTTTTGGGCAAAGTGCTGGTTAATCACTACCCCTGGATCCCCGAACCCAACTTTTCTTTATCCACCCATCTAGTCAAACAGTATAAAATAATATGGGGAAGAATCAACAGCAAAACTCTGGTAACATGAATAACCAGAGTAAATAAACTCCCTCAAGAAAAGATATGGCAGATGTAACGGAAGATCCCATTCATAAACACATGGCCGAGATATCAGTAATTGAAATCAGAAATTGGATTGAAAATAAGATTAATAGAATGGAGGAAAAATTGGAATTAGAAATTTGAGGAGCAATTCAAAAGTTGTTTCAAGAATTTAACAAATTTAAAGACAAAATCACCAAAGGTTTTGACACAGAGAAGCAAGAATTTGCAGCCCTCAAAGATTTGAAAAATACAGTAGAATCCCTCAGTAACAGAGTGGAGCAAGCAGAAGATAGGATTTCTGACATTGAAGACAAAGCTTTTGAATGCTCCCAAACTCTCAAAGAGGAAGAGAAATGGAGATCCAAAACAGATAATTCACTTAGAGAGCTCTGGGATAATTCGAAGAAGGATAATGTCTGCCTCATTGAAATCCCTGAAAGCAAGGAAGTGGATTTTCAAAACACAGAGACTCTTCTCCATAAAATTATGAAAGATAATTTTCCAGACATGCCAAAATATTCTGAAATTCAGATAGCAGACAGTTTCAGAACCCAGCAAGACTCAATAAGAATAAGACATTCACCAAGCACATCATAATTAACTTCACTAAAGTTAATCTGAAGGAGAAAATTCTGAAAGCAGCCAGATGTAAGAAAACCATAACCTACAAAGAAAAGAATTTTAGAATGACTGCAGATGTCTCTGCTAAAACCTTTTAAGGAGGAAGAGGGTGGTCATTGACTTTTAATCTCCTAAAACAAAATAACATTCAACCCAGGATCTTGTATCCAGTTAAACTGAGTTTCATTTATGATGGAGAAATTAAATACTTTAATAAAATTCACATGTTGAAGAAATTTGCCATAACAAAACCAGCTCTTCAGTATATACTGAGACCTATCCTCCATAATGACCAGCACAATCCTCTACCACAAAGGTAAACTCACTCTGAAACTTTTGAAAAAACTCCAACTTTCACAGTGGTGAAAGGATTAAAAATGTCACCTAGACTTTCAAAAAACTCGATACCCCAAATTTTACCAGGCTTATCAATAGTCTCCATTAATGTGAATGGCTTAAACTGTCCTCTAAAGAGGCACAGGTTGGCTGACTGAATACAAAAAAACTCAGGCCAGATATCTGCTGAATACAAGAATCTCATCTTACCTTAAAAGATAAATATAGACTCAGTGTGAAAGAATGGTCGTCCATATTTCAGGCAAATGGAAATCAGAAAAAAGCAGGTCTTTCAACTCTTTTTCCAGATACAATAGGTTTTAAACCAACAAAAGTAAGAAAGGATAAGACTGGTCACTTCATATTTGTTAAGGGTAATACTCAATATGATGAAATTTCAATTATTAATATTTACGTACACAACCAGAATTTGCCTCAATTTATAAGAGAAACTCTAACAGACATGAGAAACTTGATCTCCTTCAGATCCATAATAGTCAGAGATTTTAACACTCCTTTGGCAGGATTGGATAGATCCTCCAAGAAGAAGCTGAGCAAAGAAATTTTAGATTTAAACCTAACCATCCAACATTTGGATTTAGCAGACATCTACAGAACATTTCATCCCAACAAAACTGAATACACATACTTCTTATCAGCCCACGGAACATACTC
>CAUYPK010020116.1:0-13121 GCA_963574355.1 Loris lydekkerianus
CTCTTTGCCTCTTATCATTATTTTGTATACTGTGGCTCTTTGCCAAGTTTGGATTTTGTTATGCTGCTTCTGAGGAGGGACCTCTGAGGAGCGATCTCCGAGCGCGTAGTCGAACTTGTTCGCCACCCCTGAATTATAGGATCAAATGGCAGGTCTATTTTTAGGTCTCTAAGTATTCTCCAATACTTAGGTCTTTAAGATTCTCCAAACATCCTTCCAGAAGGAATGTATTAGTGTGCATTCCCACCAGCAGTGTAGAAGTGTGCCCTTTTCTCCACATCCACGCCAACATCTCTGGTTTTGGGATTTTGTTATGTGGGCTACTCTTTTTTTTGTGTGTGTGTGTGTGTTCCAATAAAACTTTATTTATGCACACTAAAATATGAATTTCATATAATTTTCATATGTCACAAAATATTAATCTTCTTTTGATTATTTTCAACCATTTAAAATGTAAAACTCATTCTTATCATTCCAAGTCTTAGTAGAGCAGGTGGTGATCTGCATTTAGCCCCTGGGCTATAGTTTATCTACCTTTGGCTTAGACTATGCCTTTTTGTTTTTCATTTTGAATTTTTTTTTTTTTTTTTTTTTTTTAGCCATAGTCTAACTCTGTTGCCCTTGGTAGAGTGCCGTAGCATCACAGCTCACAGCAACCTCAAACTTCTGGGCTTAAGCCATCCTCTTGCCTCAGCCTCCCAAGCATCTGGGACTACAGATGCTGGCCACAATGCCCAGCTATTTTGAATATTATTTCTTAGTATAGGAGTAATATACATTCATAATAGAATAATGAGAAATGATTGCTATGCAAATAAAGTAAATTAAAATCATCCATATAGGTGCCTCAGAGTTACAAACATCCGACTGATGGAGGCCATTACAGGTATGAGGTAAATGTACCTATTCCAATTTACATACAAATTCAATTTATGAACAGACCTATATAACCTATCTCATTGGTAACCCAGGGACTGTCTGTAATTTCAATACATAGAGATAATTATTTCTACTAATGGACATGTATTTTTTTTAACTCAATCTATTTATGTCACTGCTGTTCAATATGAGAGCCACTAGCTACATCTGACTATGAAACTTAAAATTAAAAATAGATACAATTAAACATTCAATTATTTGGTTGACTAGTCATTTCAAGTGTTCAATACCTACATGTGGCTAGTGAGTACCAATACTGAACAGCACAGATACAGAAGGTTCTATTAGGCAGTACTGATCTAGGTATACTTATTTATATAAATTTAACAAAAAATAGGACAGTCAGGCACGGTGGCTTAGACCTGTAATCCTAGCACTCTGGGAGACCAAGATGGGTGAATTGCTTGAGCCCAGGAGTTCGAGACCAGCCTGAGAAAAAGTGAGATCCTGTCTGTACTAAAAATAGAAAAACTAGCTGGCTGTAGCGGTGGCCATCTGTAATAGGAGGATGAGGCAAGATGGTTCCTGAAGCCCAAGAGTTTGAGATTGCTGTGAGCTATGATGACACCAAGGCACTCTACCCAGGGTAACAGAGTGAGACTCTGTCTCAAAAATAAATAAATAAGACAACACCACGTGGGCTACTCTTACTGGGGTTAGGTGATATCTCAAAGTAGTTTTGATTTGCATTTCTCTGATGATTAAAAATGATTACCTTTTTTTCATGGGTTTGTAGATCGTGCATCTATCTTCTTTAGAGAAGTTTCTCCTCCAGTCCCTTGCCCACCCTGAGATGGAATCATGTGTTCTTTTCTTGCTAATATGTTTGAGTTCTCTGTGGATTCTGGTTATTAGACCTTTGTTGGAGGTATAACCTGCAAATATTTTCTCCCATTCTGAGGGCTGTTTGCGTGTTTTACTTACTATGTTCTTGGCTATGCAGAAACTTTTTAGTTTGATCAGGTCCCAGTAGTGTATTTTTGATATTGCTTCAATTGGCTGGGAAGTCTTCCTAATAAAATATTCACCCAGGCAGATTCCTTCAAGATTTTCCCTGCAATTTCTTCAAGTATAGTTTTATGTCTTAAGTTTAAATCTTTTATCCAGTGAGAGTCTATCTTAGTTAATGGTGAAAGGTGCTTCATAGAATGTGTTGGGTAATATTCCTTCTTTTTCTATATTTTGGAAGAGGTTTAGTAATATAGGTACTAATTCTTTTTTAAAGGTTTGGTAGAATTCGAATGTAAAGCCATTTGGTCCTGGGCTTTTCTTTTCAGGGAGATTTTGTATAGTTGATGCTATTTCAGAACTTGATATAGGCCTGTTTAACATTTCCACTTCACTTTGGCTAAGTCGTGGTAGGTGGCGTACTTCCAGGTATTGGTCGATTTCTTTCAGATTTTCATATTTCTGAGAGTAGAGTTTCCTGTAATATTCATTAAGGATGTTTTGAGTTTCTGAGGGGTTTGTTGTTATTTCATCGTTACCATTTCTGATTGATGAAATTTGAGATTTTACTCATTTTTTCCTGGTTAGGTTGGCCAAGGGTTTATCTATTTTATTGATCTTTTCAAAAAACCAACTTTTGGATTTATTGACCTGTTGTTTAATTCTTTTGTTTTCAATTTCATTTAATTCTGCTCTGATTTTTGTTATTTCTTTTCTTCTGCTCGGTTTGGGGTTGGAGTGTTCTTCCTTCTCCAGTTGTTTGAGAAGTCCCATTAAGTTAACTGCCTCTCTTTCCATTTTCTTGAGGAAGGCTTGCAGTGCCATAAATTTCCCTCTTAGGACTGCCTTTGCAGTATCCCAGAGGTTCTGGTAATTCGTGTCTTGATCGTTGTTTTGTTCCAAAAATTTGGTAATTTCCTTCTTAATCTCATCTATAACCCATGTATCCTTCAGCATAAGGTTGTTTAGCTTCCATGTTTTTGTATGGGTATGCAGGTTCCTGTTGTTATGGAGTTCAACTTTAATTCCATGTTGGTCTGAGAAGATGCAAGGCATTCTTTCCATTTTTTAAAAATTTGCTAAGGTTAGATTTGTGGCCTAGGATGTGGTTGATTTTGGAGTATTTTCTATAGGCTGTTGATAACAATGTGTATTCAGTTTTGTTGGGATGAAATGTTCTTTAGATGTCTGTTAAGGCCAGATGTTGAATGGTGGAGTTTTAATCTAAAATTTCTTTCCTTCGCTTCTTTTTGGAGGATCTATCCAGCACTGCTAAAGGGGTGTTAAAATCAACTACTATGGAAGTGGAGGAGATCAAGTTGGTCATGTCTGTTAGAGTTTCTCTTATAAATTGAGGTGTGTTTTGGTTGGGTGCATAAATATTAATAATTGAGATCTCATCCTATTGAGTATTACCTTTAACAAATATGAAGTGTCCATCCTTGTCCTTAATTATTTTGGTTGGTTTAAAGCCTATTGCCTCTGCAAACAGGACTGCAACGCCTGCTTTTTTCTTCTTTCCATTTGCCTGGAATATAGATGACCATTCCTTCACCTTGAGTCTATATTTGTCTGCATCGAAGAATCACATCCAAGATGTGGCTTGAGTTTTTGTATTCAGTCTGCCAACCTGTGCCTCTTTAGAGGACAATTTAAACCATTCACATTAATTGAAAATATTGATAAGCCTTTCATGAGTCCGGTGGACATTTTTAATTCTTTTGAGACTGTGGAAGTTGGAACTTGATCAAAATTTTCTGGGTGGGTTTACTTTAGTGGTGGAGCATTACGCTGGTCTTTATGGAGGATAGATCTGAGAATATCTTGGAGAGCTGGTTTAGTTGTGGCAAATTTCTTCAACCTGTGAATGTCATTAAAGTATTTAATTTCTCCATCATAAATGGAGAAATGTGCTCAGTTTAGCTGAGCACAGGATCCTGGGTTGAAAGTTATTTTGTTTTAGGAGATTAAAAGTCAATTACCATCCTCTTGTAGCTTGAAAGGTTTTAGCAGAGAGATCTGCAATTACTCTAATAATCTTGCCCTTGTGGGTGATGGTTTTCTTTCATCTGACTGCTTTCAGAATTTTCTCCTTCATATTAACTTTAGTGAAATTGCTTATGATGTATGGGGGTGTCTTATTTGGGTTGAGTAGTGCTAGGGTTCTGAAACTGTCTGCTATCTGAATTTCAGAATCTCTTGGCATGTCTGGAAAGTTATCTTTCATAATCTCATGGAGAAGAGACTCTGTGCCTTGTGAAGCCACTTTGTCACTTTCGGGGATCCGTATAAGATGAATATTGGTTTTCTTCTAATTATCCCACAGCTCTCTGAGAGAGTGATCTGTTTTTGCCCTCCATTTCTCTTCCTCTTTGAGAGTTTGAGAGCATTCGAAAGCTTTGTCTTCAATGAATCCTTTCTTCTGCTTGTTCTATTCTGTTACTGAGGGATTCTACTATGTTTCTCCGATCTTTGAGGGCTGCAAATTCTTGTCTCAATGTGTCAAAATCTTTTGTCGTTTGGTCTTTGAATTTGTTGAATTCTTGAGATCTTTTGGATTACAGCTTGGAATTCTAATTCGATGTTATTTGCTATTCAGATTCTGAATTTGGTTTCTGAAATCTTAGCTATTTGTTGTTCATGGGATCTTGTGCTGTGTCTGCCCCATTGATCCTTGGGGGAGTTGATCTATGCTGATTATTCATATTGCCAGAGTTTTTCTGTTGATTTCACCTCATGATTGTTTTTTACCATTGCCTCTGGCCGTCCTCAGAGTTGGGGAGGTATCTCTCCAAGATTAGACCCCAGCGGGACCACTCTATTGTTGCTGGATCTTTGTAGGGAGTGACCCTGTGTAGTTCCTCTAGGGCTGCCCCAGCCAGGGAGTTCTGGTTGTGGAAGCAGCTCCAGAGTGCAACACACCCTTATCCAGCCAAAGGGCAGGAGATGGTGCACACGGTTCTGGTAGTGCTTAGCACCCAGTGACTTTGGCACAGAGAACCCAAGGCTCCAGCAGTCTCTGGCCAGGAGAAGAGCTTTGCACAGAGGCAGGGAGGGCTCCAGAAGGCAGGCAGCTACCAGCATCCCTGGCTAGATGAGTGGGCTGGTGTGGAGGTAGGGAGGGTAGAAGAGGGAGGATGCAGGTTTGCATGGCTCCTGCAGTTCCAGGTCAGGGCATGTGGAGTCCTGGTGGGCATGGGTTGTGGGTCGGGTGTCTTGGTGCAGCTCGTATTGAGGTCAAGGCCGTGCCAAGCCCCGGCGTTTTTGGTTGCTATGAGCTGTGATGCCATTGCACTTTACCCAGGGCAATAGCCCTAGTCTCCAGTGTGCCAAAAGTGGTTTCACTCTGCCCCTGAGGCTTAAGGCTGTAAGGCAGCTCAGTCCCCACTTTTAGTCTGCTCAGTCACTAGGTTACTAGCTCCTGCCTGATCCTTGCTCTGCGACTCTGAGTGCAGAGCTCGCCGGGGCAGTTGTCTCACAATGGCTCCCTGTGGCCCACAGCCGAACACTATTAGCTTTGTCCAGCTCAGTGGCTCAATCTGGGACCCTAGACAATGCCCAAAGTTCTCCACACTCCTACTCAAGCTCTCCCCAAGGCAGTTCAACTGAGTGCTAAGTCCAAAAACACCAAAACAGTTCACAGGTAATGCCTTTCCGGTTTGCAGTCTCACTGCTTGTACTTATGGCTGGCGGCGAGATTAAGTCAATTGAACACACACTACTTGCCAGTTTTCCACTGTTTTTATCCTCCTCTTGGGGTACAGAACTCCCTTGCTGACTCCCTGTATCCTCATAGGGATGATTATAGGCAGATTCCACCAGCCAGAGATGCCTGGAGTCTTATCTCCCTAGACTCATCATGCCCAGTTGCAGGGAAGCTATTACTCGGCCGCCATCTTGGATTGTTCTCAGATTTTTACTCTTGAGTGTATGAGTATATAATTAGGTTGGCCTGATCTGATTGAAAGATTATAAGAATTTTACTTCCTCCTGTAATAAAATTCCAAGGAGCCATAGTGATATTCTGGAACATAATTTGGCTTCTACTCCCACCACTCCACTAAGATTGTTACCACCAATAATGTCATGAATAAAGTCTGCTTTTACCAAAACCAGTGCACAGTTGAAAATTTTTGAACAATTTTTTTCTATGGCTGTTACTATGCTATTACCTTCTGCTTTTCGCCACCTTCTTAACTGCTCCTTCTCTCTATCCTTATGGTGATCCAAGAATCAGAGTAAGATTCTCTTCAGAAGATAATAAAAATATATATCCACTATTTCATCTGCCTATTTCCATAGATTTAAATGCTATTATTAAATGGATAATTCCAAAATTTTAAACATAGCCAAGAACTTTAATTTCACCATCCTATATGGCCACCTATTTAAAATTACCTCTTGGATATCTCAGACATATCTCAAATTTACCATTAAATTGTGATCTACCCCTGGGCCAGGCACCGTGTTTCAGACCTATAATCCAAGCACTCTAGAAGGCAGGTGGATTGCTTGAGCCTAAGAGTTCCAGACCAGCCTGAGCAAGAGTAAGACCCCACCTCTACTAAAAATAGAAAAACTAGCCAGGCATTGTGGTGGGTGCCTGTAGTCCTAGTTATTCGGGAAGCTGAGACAAGAGGATCTCTTGAACCCAAGAGACTGAAATTGTTATAAGTTGTGACTCCATGCCACCCTACCTAGAGACTCTATCTCAAAAAAAAAAAAAAATTGATCTACCCCTAGTCATTTTTCCTCCCCTGTTAAACATTCAAGAGCATAACCACCCACCCAGTTGATCATTCAGGAAATGTAAAGAGTCTTTTTGATTCTTTTCCTTTTCCCTCCACACACTCCTTCATCCAAACTATCTTCAGAAATATCTCCACAGTATACTACATTTTTAGTGTTCCACTGCTTTCCATCACACTGCCACCACCAAGACTAGATGACCTGGGGCTGTCACCTGGCCCAGTGCAATACTCCTTGATATCCACTGAAATTCAGCATTTACATGGTCATAAGAGTAATCTTTCATTCAACATTATTTCAACAAACATTTGATTTAGGATCTGATGGCCTTACCATAAAGCAGACTGATCAAGGTTCCTAGAAGTCATCAGGATCAAAACAGATCCTTGTCTTTGGAAAATGTACAATAAGTAATCAATATAATGAATACATAAGTGGTATAATGGGCTAGATGATAATAAATGCTGTGGAAAAAATAAAAGTAAAGCAAGGGAAGAGAGTGCTAGCGTATGCTGGGGTAGTGACAATCCCATATTAAATGGGTCAGGGCAGGTCTCAATAGGAAGGTGATCTTTTTTTGAAAGAGCCACCCAGTGGGCAACTAAGAGAAGGTCCCAGACAAAAGGAACAGCTAACCTAAATGTCTTTAAACTGAGAATGTATATGATGTGTTTGAGAGACAGCAAGGAAATCTGACTGAGTGAGGAGTGTAAAGGTCAGAGTTAGCATGAGAGAGAATGTAGATCTTCACAGGATGTTTTCAGAACTTTGGTTTTTACCCAGTGGAAGGAAGAACCATTGGATAGTTTGGACAGTGACGTCAAATAATTTAATTTACACTATATTTTTAATTGCTTGATGGTTTTAATATTTATCTTTAGATTTTGAGGAATTTATTCATTTATATGAGAAGTATATATAAATTTACTTTTCTCACATATTTTTCTGGCACTATTTATTAAATGTCCCTGCTTTTCATACATATTTGTAGCACTCCCTTTACCATATTAAAAGTTGTATCTGTTGCTGTGCTTTCGTCTACATATAAAAATAGTTACTCTCATGCCACTTATTAGCTCATATTTGATACTTTGTAGTGCAAGAGCCCCCTTTTTACTTTTTTATATGAATTAAGTTTTTTTAGATACTAAATATATTCATCACACAAGAATTGAACAGTGAATACTAGTGCAAAGAACATAAAGCATCCATGACCCAATCAAATAAAATATCTCAGTGTGTAGCCTTCCATATCTTTGTCTTTTATATGCACTTTTAAGCTTTTTTTTAGAAAAGGTCATACCATATTCTTTCTTTCTTCCCTCACTCTTACTGAGCATGTTTCTAAAATAGCATATTTAGAATATTTTGAATGATTAAAGAATATTTTATTGCATACAGGTATAACTATTTAACCAATCCTCTCTCTTGTCTCTTGGTAGACTTTTTATTGAAGAACATACATATAAAATTTTTCTGAATTATGTATTTATATTAATATGTACAGCATGTATTTTTACAAAGCAAACACACTCATATAATCAGTTTCCAGATCAAAAAACAAAACATAGCACTCCAGAAGTCTTCTTATAAATCCCTCCCAGCATCCTGCCCACCTACAAGAACCACTCTCTACCACAGGATAATAACCTTTCTAACACCATGGACTAGTATTTCCTGTTTTTGAATTTTACGTAAATGAAATCATGCTTTGTGTACCTGGCTTCTTTCTCTTAATACTATAGTTGTTATCCATTTGATTTCATATAGTTCTAATTCAGTCACTCTTAATGCCCTTGAGATTTCAGGGTCATCAGAAATATAGGTTTAGCTATAGAAGAAACTGTTTCCCCTAGTGACTGCACCATTTTCCATTCCTACCTACAATGAATGAGAGTTCTGTATATATTCTGATATATGTTCTGTAAATATTTTCTCCTCACCTGGGATGACTTGACTTTCTTCTCTTAACAATATCCTTCATAATGCAAAAAGGTTTTAATTTGAATAAAGTGTAACCTCAATTTTTTTCTTTATGGAGTATGCTCTTAATGGTGTATCTAATGATGTATCTATCACCTAAACCAAGGTCACATAGATTTTCTCTTATGTTTTCTTCTAGAAATTTTATAGTTTTATATTTTACATTTAGGTCTATGAGACAAAGAATATGAATATTTTAAAGTGTAATGAGGCATACTAAAAATTAGTTTTTGAAAGGTTTTACTAATTTATACTCTCACTAGCAGTGCATAATAAAATTTTTGCAACCCTCACTACCCTGAATATTACCCTTTGTTTTTAAATCTTGGCATCCTAATTGTTTAATAAAGTTATCTTGTTTAACAATTCTTTTGTAGTTAATGACTTTCAATAGTTTTTCATGTTTTATTTTTATGTTTTGAAATTACATTTTGTGTTTAGTTCATTTTTTCCCTGAGGATATTCATTTTTTCCGTTAAAAATCATAGTTTTCCAAATATTAAGCTTTGCTTTTAACTTAAGTGAATGTAACAGAAACCAGATGGTGTGTCTTGACCAAGTAAGAGTATTTTTTCCCTCATGTAACAAGTTCAGTAATGGCATTTCAGAGCTGGTGCTGGCATTCAAGTGACTTGTGCATGACTATTATTTTCTTATGGTCTAAAGATGATTTTCCGTTTCCAGGAATCAAGTCCAGATTTCATGAAGGAAGAGAGGAAGAAAGGATGGCTTAGAGTCTTCCTTTTGATAAGGAAAACATAACTTTGTCTTTATTCTCATTGGCCAAACTTGATTACAGGGATGCCTCTAACTGTAAGGCTAAAGAAAACAGTTGTCACCTTGCTTTCCCCAATACAACATGAGTTAGTTAAACAAAGAGGAAGAAGAAAGTAGATACAGGATAGGCATTTGACAAGGTCTACCACAAGAATATGTTGCTTTTTATCAATCACATATGCTTAAGATTTTTTTCTATTACTATTTTTTGTTATTTTTGATATGGAAGTCTTATATTTTTGTCTTGTTTTTTATGGGTCTGCTTTTGGTATTATATTCAGAAAGCTTTTCTACAACCTCAAATTTGCCTAATTTTTATTTTAAATTTTATTGGCTTACTTATTACAGTTGTATCTTTAATATTGAGAGTTTGGCTAGAATTACATTAAACCAAATTATATTAAACTATACAGCCAATTAATGAATTAATAATTGATACCTCTCTATATGTATATATAAAATAGTCAATTAGAGTCTATAATGGCCAATGACATCTAAATTTACTACCTAGTAACAAGGTATGTTTCACCCTCTTTCTTGACTATATTTTATCATCTTTTTCATATAGATCTCATATTTTCTATGAATGTTGCTCCTAAATATTATGTTGTTTTGGTTTTATTTTAGTTTACTATTATATGAAGAATTTTGTTTACATTATCCTCTGATTATTACTGGTTATTGTAAAATATATATTATATATATTTATATATTTACATATATAATATACATTCAAATCTATACATATATGTACATAAATATATATAGCCTTATTCACAATCATTTTTCATAAGTTTCCTATTAATTTCAAGTTTTTTAGTTGATTTTCTGCATACATAGTCATATTTTCTGCAATTCATTGTATTCTTAGTACTTTCTTCCAATTTCTTAATGTGTTTTTCAGAACTTCCAGAACATCATTGTTTGTTTTGGACTTAATGAGATTGGCTTTAATATCTCAGCATTAAAAGTGATTTTGGCTGCTAGTGGAGATATATATTTACAATATTACAAAAGATATACCTAGTGCTAATTTTTGCATATAGATGTTGGTATTATTCATTGTATAGCATGCCATCATGGACTGCCGACGACTTTTCTCTCTCTCTCTGTGGCTCAGGCTTTAATCCAGTTTTTCCCCTAGTGAGTTTCTTCTGAGCTGGTAAGTTGTTTTTAAAGTCCTTGGGCTCAGCGTATGTGTTACCAAACTGACAAAGAAATAATTGAAAACCGAGTGTCAGCTATACTAACCGTTCACCTATGTGCACCTCCTGATTTCATGTGCACCTCCTGATTTCACAGGTGAACACTACTTTTATCACAAACTGAGATCCTTACAAGTGAAACCTATAACGTAACCTAATCAGACATTTCTATTTTATGTTAATGGTGTCTTTATTCTTCCAGTCATTTAGATTTAAATCTTAGCTTTAGTCTTTAGCTTTTTCTCTCTTACCTGTCAACAGAATTTAAAATGGTAGACTCCCTGTATCACCACCTTTTTTAGTCCTGGTCTCCCACAATCCTCTCTATAAAGATAGAGATGATTATTTTCAGTATCTAAAACATATTTAATCACTCCTTGCCAAAGCCTAATCAAGTAGCCAGTTTCAAGTCATCTTGGTGGAAAAGCCCAGTGTCAGTAACTCAGAAAGCATTCTGCTTGCAACTCCCTTAAATTCCTTTACATAGACTACAAACCCACAGCCTTGACTTGCTTCTCCCAATTTCTACTCATTCCTTGCTTTTGTATCTCCTTTCACATATTATCTGGATATATAACTCTCATATTCATATATTCCCTTAAACATCTGCCCATTTTTCTTTTTGAAGATTAAGATTTACCCCCTTCTATTTGTCTGTAATACATTGTCATTTTTCCTACTATTTCCAGCCATTTTCAAATATAATTGGTACATTCCTTCTGCTCTCATATTTCATTCTATATACTAACACTAAGCCTCCGAAGAGCTTATGTCAAAATGATCCCCACCTGCACCTGGTTTAAATGTACCCATTGTCACCATCTTAGGCTTTTGTTATCAAGCCTAAACTCTTTGCATTGTCCTTTGGGCATCATGTTTCTACTCATGCCTATCTATTTGCAGCTTAATCCTAATGCCTTCATGTTATTTCTTCATCATAAACCTCAATGATACCTATTTTCCTATAAGTTAATATGCAATCAAGACTTAAGTTTCTTTTTAAGCTTTTTGATCACTCCTCCTTGCATAACATGCTATCATCACTAAGATCATTTTTTTCCCCCAAATACCTAGGAATGCCTTTGTTGTCTGCCTATTTTGGGGAAATACTTGGAAGCCAGTATTTCCATTAAGCTTTTTCAGACCATCTGGACTCAAAATGTTTACTCCCCACATGAGCTTTTACAGTATATGAGTTCTTTTCTAGCCAAGAAAATTTTCATCAGTTCTTTTATTCTTAAGATCCATTGTTCTCACTTTGAAATCCTATAGATGTCTCTCCATTGGTACTCTGCTGCTTAGTGCTGTGGAGTAGTTTGGGTCAGGCTAAATTGTCCTCCTTTGTGGATAACATGGTATTTCTTCCTTCCAAAATGTGTATGATTTTCTTATGAGATTGAAAATTCCAATGGAATTTGCCCAGTTATATTATTCTTTTCAGTTAGTTTATATAAAGCATGAGGTATGTTTTGAATATTTAGACTGAAGTCTTTTTTTAGAGCAAGGAAGCTCTTGTGTGCAGTCTTAATGTGACTTAGCCACCATGGGAGGCAGTCACCTTTCTTACCTCACAGAAACCTTTAGGCCTGTCTCAAGGCAAGCACACATTAGCACAATGTGTATGCCCTAATACCAAGTATACCACCAAAGTACTAGTGAACAATATACATTTTAACAAGTTTTTAATAGAGAGATGGAGAAAAATGATTACATCAGAAGGCACATCATTCTACTCCCCAAATATCCATCTGAGATCTCTTTTCCTCTCCCTCTTCTCTGTTACCTTCTTTCCCCTCTTTCATTTCATATAAAATGAAGTGTTATTTTTTCGTGATCTTTAAAGTATGACAGTGTAGGTTTAATAGGGATTGCATTAAAATTGTATATCATTCTGGGCAGTATGGACATTTTAACAATGTTGATTCTTCTATAGCCTTTCTTTCCTGATCTTTTCTAATCTCCATGTCTTTCTTTATCCCTTTCCTTGAACAGAGGAATATAGTTTTCTCTTATTCATTATCCAACAAGTCTATAATACTTAACAACTATTGGAAATAACTGAGACATAATTTTTTTTTCAATTTAATTGTATTATTTTTTTCTGCTCTTAGGCATTTTATTTTATTTTTTATTAAGTCATAGCTGTGTACATTAATGCAACTGTGGGGTATAATGTACTGGTTTTATATACAATTTGAAATATTTTCATCTAACTGGTAAACATAGCCTTCATGGTATTTTCTTAGTTTTGCGTTAAGACATTTATATTCTACAGTTAGTAAATTTCACAAGTACACTTATAAGATGCACTGTAGGTGTAATCCCACCAATTATCCTCCATCCACCCATCTCCCCCATCCCCTTTCCCCATTTTCTTGTGCAATTATGAATTGGGCTGCAATAAACATTCTGGTGCAAATATCTTTGTTATAATGTAATTTTTGGTCTTCTTATACTCCAGCAGTTCAAAAGTACTGCATTTACCCTTACACATGATGCAGTACTGAGCATTGTTTCCTT
>CAUYPK010020117.1:0-45240 GCA_963574355.1 Loris lydekkerianus
AAGAGGGAATTGTTGGGCCCTGCCATGTGCCTGAGGCCTAGTGCAACTTCCCGAGCCTGACTAGAAGCAGATCCATCGAGCTACTTCCACGTAGCAATGACTCAGCAAGGCCCGGCCTGAAACTGCCTCTACCTAGATACAGCCAACGTGGCACCATGCCATTGGCCCAACCCTGTCACACACCTCTTCCCCCGCCTTCTTTCCCCACCCCTTCTCCACAATAAATAAATTAATTAATTAATTAAAAAAAAAAATCGTCTAACTCACCTTTTTCAGAAGTTTGGATATTAACTAAAGGCTTGCAACAATTTGAGAGTCATTTAAGTAAAAAGGTGGCAGCTTTGTCAGAACAAGAGTTGTGTTGTTATTGTCATGCATGTCCCCAGACCCACGGCAGCCCTGAATATTAAAAGCCTCAAAAGCTTTGCAGCTGTGAAACCCAGGAGAGGAATATTCATGGAAGTTACAAAATAATAGGGTTCGTACTTTTTCCAAAATGCTCTATACACAGATTTCTAATGCCATTATTAGAGCTTTCTGGGTGTTCTAGGTAAAACCTCATTCTTAGCACTTCTCTGAATTAGAACTGAGTCAGAGCTTATTTGTCAAAGTGGCCCTACCCTAAATTTCCTGTGAAGTGTGGGCAGTTGTTAACCCTGAGGGTGTCCAAGGCGGTGCAGACGAGCTGACCAAAAGGGGGCAAGACATGATCGCAAGAGGGACTTTACCTAACAAATGCAATCAGTGTAACCTGGCTTATTGTACCCTCAATGAATCCCCAACAATAAAAATAAAAATAATAATAATAATAATAATAACCGGAGAGTGTGACAATCTGTGGTTTTGACAAGCTCTGACATGTTCCTGTGGACACAGAAAACCACTTCTATGCTCAGGGCTGTGTTATGTCCAGGTAAGAACTAGAACGGCCCCGAATCTTGTCCACTGGCTGAAAGTGAAGAGCTGTGCAAAGAGGAAGTGAGGCCAAGGCAGAGCTGTGAGGAGACGGAGTGTGGCGCTGGGGCCCAACACATGCAGGGGGACTTTGGGAGGGGCTGAGAGCCGTGTTCCTGAGAGGCTGAGGTGGAACCCTGGCTGATCATAATGGTGTCACTGAGCTGAGACACAGACAGGAGAAGTCAGGGGACAGGGACAACTGGCATGCTCAGGGCAAGACCCTGGAGAGCAGGTGGCTGCACAAACAAGGTCTCTGTCCCCTGCATGTGGCCCCTCTGGCTTTGGCGGAGCACAAGGTAAGGCCCTGGGCAGGGACATGGGGGCAAGAGGCACCTGCTGTTGGCAGAAGCCTGGAAAGGGGTTCCTGAGGCCCTGTGAGAAAGAGACATGGGGACTGATGTGACTGCAGCATGCAGCTTCCCTAGAGTCCCTGACTGACACCAGGATCATCACAGCCGCCCTTGGGCCAGTAAATTGACACAACAAAGGACTTATTATTGGACATTCCCTCCACCTGACCTGGGCTGTCCTGGGGAGCTTGTGTTCATGAAAAGTCCCATGCTGGCCAGTACAGAGGGTAAAAGAGCATGGGGAGCTGTCAGCCTCTGCACAGGGACTGTGCACTTGCATCCCTCCCACTTGCGGGAGGGATCCCAGTGTGACGAGTGGCCTGTGGAGAAGGGTCATGAACCTGCTGCCTGGGATTCTCCTGGTTCCCTGAACTGCCTGTCACAGGGCTGACTCGATATTTCTGCCACCTCAGCGGAAACCACATTCACTGCAAGATGCCCCCTGAGACCTACCCAGCCCACAGGAGGGGCCCACAGGGTCCATCCTCAGTGAGCCAGAGATGTGACTGCAAGCCTCTCCTCGTATGGACGGCATGTGGAGGCTGCCTGTTTTCTGGAATGAACAGACCCTGAAGTAGACATCCCATGTCCTAGTTCCGGCTGCATCCCCAGCCCAGGTACAGAGCCTGTCATGTGGTTGGTACAGGACAGTTCTCCTGGTGGCCTTGGACCAACCCACTTCTCCCCCTTTTATTGCCTACAGTTCTCAAAGTGACTATAGAACGTGGTGGGAATGCAGACCTCTGAGATGTGGGACTATCTGAACCCCCTGTGCTTGGTTCCAGTCCCCCCAAACAGGACAACCACCAACCCTTTTCTCAGTGACTCAGGTATCATTGGCCCCCCCAGCCCAGAATAGGCTGCCTGTCAGGGCTCTCAGCTGCAGTGCACATGGGACAGGAGAGGTGACATCTCCCCTACCCGTGCAACTCTCCTGAGTGCTGGCCCCCGCTGGCCCTGACACCTCGGCTCCTCTTTTTGCTCCCTGTCTGTAGGAGATGAATCCTTCACGTCACTCCCTGTGCTGTGCATGTTCTGTCCCACCTGGCTCACACATTAGTAACCAGGGCTCAGTGATGCTGGGTGAGGTGAGGTCCTGGGCAAGGACATGGGGGCAGGAGGCACCTGCTGTTGGCAGAAGCCTGGAAAGGGGTTTCTGAGGCTGTGTGAGAGACAAACATGGGGACTGACGTGACTGCAGCATGCAGCTTCCCTAGAGTCCCTGACTGACACCAGGATCATCACAGCCACCCTTGGGCCAGCAAATTGACACAACAAAGGACTTATTATTGGACATTCCCTCCACCTGACCTGGGCTGTCCTTGGGAGCTTGTGTTCATGAAAAGTCCCATCCTGGCCAGTACAGAGGGTAAAAGAGCATGGGGAGCTGTCAGCCTCTGCACAGGGACTGAGGACAGAGCTCTGGGTGGCTCCACCATGGGCTGGGTTCACCCTCACCCTCCATGCTGTCTGCACAGACCAGGCATGGACACTGGTCACCACCTCCATGGGGGATAATTCCCCCAGACCCCAGCTCCTGTCCTTTCCCCTCCAGTAATTCCTCATCTGCCTCCCACCTACAGTCCTAATGGGCACCTCTGTATAATTTTTGTTTTTTAATTTCTCTGGTTATCTACCAAAAAGACAAGATAATGTTTTTATAATGCATGTAAAATTGACCACGTGTGCAAATAATATATAAAAATGTATTTTTCTCATGTACTTTCAAAATCAGTTTAAAACACAGTATGTTACAATGTTGACACAATATCATACCCTAAAGATTATATGTTTAAAAACTCGCCCGTAAATGGTGCACTACACCTAAGACTGTAGCCTGACACCTCGGCACAGCCCATCCACAAAGACTCATACAGGCTGACGCACGCTCCGTCTTCACCTTCAGACTCCAAGGTTCCCCATGGAATAAAAGATGGTTTTCTTTCTTTTCTTTCTTTTTTTTTTTTTTTTTTTTAATTAAATCATAGCTGTGTACATTCATGTGATCATGGGGCACCATACACTAGTTTTATAGACTGTTTGACACATTTTTATCACTCTGGTTAACATAGCCTTCCTGGCATTTTCTTAGTTATTGTGCTAAGACATTTACATTCCACATTTAGTACATTTCACGCATACCCTTGTAAGATGATTGATTCTCTCAATTGATGCAGAAAAAGCTTTTGATAATATCCAGCATCTCTTTACGATCAGAACACTTAAGAAAATTGGTATAGAAGGGACATTTATTAAACTGATAGAGGCCATCTACAGCAAACCCACAGCCAATATCGTATTGAATGGAGTTAAATTGAAATCATTTCCACTCATATCAGGAACTAGGCAAGGCTGCCCATTGTCTCCACTGCTCTTTAACATTGTAATGGAAGTTTTCGCCATCACAATTAGGGAAGAAAAGGCTATCAAGGGTATCCATACGGGTCAGAAGAGATCAAACTTTCACTCTTCACAGATGATATAATCGTATATCTGGAAAACACCAGGGATTCTACTACAAAACTCTTGGAAGTGATCAAGGAATACAGCAGTGTCTCAGGTTACAAAATCAACACTCATAAATTGGTAGCCTTTATATATACCAACAATAGTCAAGCTGAAAAAATGGTCAAGGAATCTGTTCTGTTCACAGCAGTGTTAAAGAAGATGAAATATTTGGGAGTTTACCTAACAAAGGACGTGAAAGACCTCTATAAAGAGAACTATGAAACTCTAAAAAAAGAAATAGCTGAAAATGTTAACAAATGTTAAAGCATCCCATGCTCATGGCTGGGAAGAATTAACATTCTTAAAATGTCTATACTACCCAAAGCAATATACAATTTTAATGCAATCCTTATTAAATCTCCATTGTCATACTTTAAAGATATTGAAAAAATAATACTTCATTTTATATGGAATCAGAAAAAACCTCGAATAGCCAAAACATTACTCAGAAATAAAAACAAAGCAGGAGGAATCATGCTACCAGACCTCAGACTATACTATAAATCCATAGTGATCAAAACAGCATGGTACTGGCACAAAAACAGAGAGGTCGATGTATGAAACAGAATAGAGAACCAAGAGATGAACCCAGCTAATTACTGTTATTTGATCTTTGACAAGCCAATTAAAAATATTCAGTGAGGAAAAGAGTCCCTATGTAACAAATGGTGTTGTGTAAATTGGCTGGTGACCTGTAGAAGACTGAAACTGGACCCACACCTTTCACCATTAACTAAGATAGACTCTCACTGGATAAAAGATTTAAACTTAAGACATGAAACTATAAAAAATGCTAGAAGAAAATGCAGGGAAAACTCTTGAGGAAAACAGCATGGGTGAATATTTTATGAGGAGGAGCCCCCAGGCAATCGAAGCAGCATCAAAAGTACACTACTGAGACCTAGTCATCTAAAAAGCTTATGCACAGCCAAAAACACAGTAAGTAAAGCAAGCAGACAGCCCTCAAAATGGGAGAAGATATTTGCAGTTTATGTCCCCAACAAAGGTTTAATAACCAGAATCCATAGAGAACTCAAATATATTAGCAAGAAAAGAACAAGTGATCCCATCTCAGGCTGGAAAAGGACTTGAAAAGAAACTCCTCTGAAGAAGACAGCCATACAGCCTACAGACATATGAAAAATGCTTATCATCCTTAATCATCAGAGAAATGCAAATCAAAACCACTTTGAGATAACATCTAACTCCAGTAAGATTAGCCCACATCACAAAATCTCAAAACCAGAGATGTTGGCATGGATGTGGAGAAAAGAGAACACTTCTTCACTGCTGGTGGGAATGCAAACTAATACATTTCTTTTGGAAAGATTTTTGGAGAGTACTTAGAAAACTAAAAATAGACCTGCCATTCGATCCTACAATTCTTCCAGAAGACCAAAACCCACATTATAACAAAGATATTTGCACCAGAATGTTTATTGTAGACCAATTTATAATTGCTAAGTCATGGAAGAAGCCCAAGTGCCCTTTGAGTCACGAATGGATTAATAACTTTTGGTGTATGTACACCATGGAATATTATGTAGCCTTAAAGAAAGATGGAGACTTTACCTCTTTCATATTTACATGGATGGAGCTGGAATGTATTCTTCTTAGCAAAGTATCTCAAGAATGGAAGAAAAAGTACCCAATGTACTCAGCCCTACTATGAACCTAATTTATAGCTTTCATATGAAAACTATAACCCAATTACAGCCTAAGAATATGGGGAAAGGGGAAAGGGGAAAGGGAAGGGAGGGGGGAGGATCAGTGGAGGGAGGGTAATTGGTGGGACCACACCTACGGTGCATCTTACAAGGGTATGCACGAAATGTACTAAATGTAGAATATAAATGTCTCAACACAATAACTAAGAAAATGTCAGGAAGGCTATGTTAACCAGTTTGATGAAAATATTTCAAATTGTATATAAAACCAGCACATGGTACCCCATGATTGCATTAATGTATGCAGCTATAATGTAATCAAATAATTTAAAAAAGTGCCTTTTAAGAGGGCTGAGGAGAGACTTTGGTTCCCCACCCTGCAGGGTTTGAGAAATCAGCAGAAGCCTCTAGTCTCAATCTTGTATACCCCTATCAGCATTGTGATTAACATCTCACACCCCAGAAGATCACCTGTTGCCCAGACAATATTCAGCAGGATATATATACTGCTTTTTTTTTTTTTTTAATTTCAACATTTTTTCTCTAGATTTTTCTTTTTTTCTCTGTCTTCATTTTTCTAGTTTAAATATAATTTAACAATTAGAACTTCATTTTTCTAGTGTTTCTGTCCCTATGATTGTTTTTTTCCCCCCAATTTTACCCTGTAAAGTTTTCTGTTTGCTTCTTTTGGTTTGATTTATAGCATTTTTGTCTTTCCTCTCTACTTGGTGGAGGTGGGATACTCTGTCTGCACAGGCTAGCAAAGAGCTGCTGACCTCAAGGGAACCACTCAACCCGGCACACCCAAAGGTTGGGGGGTATTAAGGTTGGGCCAAAGTATCCTACTGTACACCTGTATTGCTCCTGTCTCTCTCTTTCTGTGCCTCTCTTCTTTTTCTCAATATTCCCTTTTACTCGCCCACTCTCTTTTCTCTTTTCCCTTCTTGCTCTTCAATTGCCTCATCCTTCTGATCCTGTACCAAAAGGACTCATCAAAACCCTAGTCCAGAGGCATGGTAACTTAAAGAGCAAGAGGAAGTGAAAGGAAAATTAGGGCAAGGAAACAGATAAAAGAAAACACTTATGAGGAAGAAACAGCTGAAACATCCTGGTAACATGAAAAAACAGTCCGCAGCAATGCCCCCTTCCCCCAAGGGACTGTGAGGTAGCTACTGCAGAGGATTCCACCTACAAAGAAATGTTAGAAATGACAGAAAGGGAATTTAGAATACAGATCATGAAAACAATGAAGGAAATGATAGAAACAATGAAGGATACTGCTGACAAAGTAGAAAATAAACAAAAGGAAATCTCAAAACAGAATCAAATATAGATGAATAATATGAAGAATATAAAAAGGATATAGCAAAGCTGAAGGAACTGAAGCAGTCAATTACGGAACTTAAAGATGCAACAGAAAGTATCAACAACAGATTAGACCATGCAGAAGAAAGAATCTCAGACATAGAGGACAAAGGTCTTAAGATAAGTCAGATAGTTAAAGATGTAGAAAAGAAGAGAGAGAATGCCGAACATTCACTGACAGAATTACAGGACTTTATAAAGTGTTCAAACATACAAGTTATAGGTATCCCAGAAGGGGGAAGAAGAATGCCCCAAGGGAATGGAAGCCACACTAGAGAATATTATAAATGAAATTTCCCCAAATATCACCAAAGATTCAGACACCCTCCTTTCAGAGGGATATTGGACCCCAGGTCACCTCAGCTCTAACCGCGCTTCTCCAAGACACATTGTCAGGAACCTGTCCAAAGTCAAGACAAAAGAAAAGATTCTGCAAGCTGCCAGGAGTAAGTGCCAGTTGACCTACAGGGGCAAATCCATCAGGGTGACTGCAGATTTCTCTAATGAAATGTTTCAAGCAAGAAGACAATGGTCATCTACCTTTAATCTACTTAAACAGAAACATTTCCAGCCCAGAATTCTATATCCTGCTAAGCCAATCTTCAAAATTGACAGAGAAACCAAATCATTTACACAAACATTGTGGATATACAAACATTGTGGAAATTCACCACAATGAGACCAGCTCTATGAAAATACTTCAACCTGTCCTATACATTGACCACCACAATGGATCGACAGCAAATTAAGAACTCAGAAATTAAAGGACAGAATCTAACCCCCACAATGATGTGAAAGATAAAACTAAGCAATGGACTCTCACAAAATAAGATAAATAGAACACTACCACATTTATCAATTATCTCAATAAATGTTAATGGCTTGAATTCCCCACTGAAGAGACATAGATTGGCTGACTGGATTAAAAAACACAAGCCATCCATTTACTGTCTGCAGGAAACACACCTATCTTCAAAAGACATATTAAAACTCACAATTAAGGGTTGGAAGACAATTTTTCAGGCAAAAGAAATTCAGAAGAAAAGAGGAGTTGCAATCTTATTTTCAGATACATGGGGATTTAAAGCAACTAAAGTCAAAAAAGACAAAGATGGTCACTTTGTATTAGTCAAGGGAAAATACAACAAGAAGACATTTCAATTCTAAATATTTATGCACCCAACTTAAATACTCCCAGATTCTTGAAACAGACCTTACTGAGTGAGCAATATGATATTCTGTAACACCATTCTTACAGGGGATTTTAACACTCCTCTTGCAGAGCTGGACAGATCCTCTATACAGAAATTAAACAAAGATATAAGGGACTTAAACGAGACCCTAGAACAACTGTGTTTGATAGATGCATATAGAACACTTCATCCCAAACACAAAGAATATACATTCATCTCATCATCCCGTGGAACATTCACCATAATTGATCATATCCTAGGACACAAAAGAATTGATCATATCCTTGAATCAAAAGAATTGAAATTTTACCTTGTATCTTCTAAGACTGCAAAGCACTAAAAGTGGAACTCAACTCCAACAAAAATGTTCAACCCCACACAAAGGCATGGAAATTAAACAACTTTCTGTTGAATGATAGATGGGTGCAGGAAGAAATAAAAGAGAAAATCATTAACTTCCTTGAGCATAACAAAAATGAAGAAACAAGCTACCAAAACCTGAGAGATATTGCAAAAGCAGTTCTGAGAGGAAAATTTATCGCTTTAGATGCCTACATTCGAAAAACAGAGAGCGCATCAACAAACTCACAAGCCATTTGATGGAATTTGGAAAAGAAGAACAATCTAAGCCTAAACCCAGCATAAGAAAAGAAATATCCAAAATTAAATCAGAGATCAATGACATTGAAAAGAAAAGAATCATTCAGAAAATTAATAATACAAGGAGTTGGTTTTTGAAAAAATAAATAAAATAGATAAACCTTTGACCAAACTAAATAGAAATAGAAAAGTAAAATCTCTAGTAACCTCAATCAGAAATGATAAAAGGGAAATAACAACTGATGCCATGGATATACAAAAGATCATTTCTGAATACTACCAGAAACACTATGCCCAAATATTTGACAATGTGAAGGAAATGGATCAATATTTGGAATCACACCATCTCCCTAGACTTAGCCAGGAAGAAACAGAGCTCCTGAACAGAACAATTTCAAGCACTGAGATTAAAGAAACAATAAAAAATTTTCCAACAACAAAAAAAAAATGCCCTGATCCAGATGGCTTCACACCTGAACTCTATCAAACCTTCAAGGATGAGTTTAATCCCAGACTGCAGAAACTATTTCAAAAAATGGAAGAGGAAGGAATCTTCCCCAACACATTCTATGAAGCAAACATTACCCTGATACCAAAACCAGGAAAAGACCCAACTAAAAAGGAGAATTTCAGACCAATCTCACTCATGAATATAGATGCAAAAATTCTCAATAAAATTCTGGCCAATAGATTACAGCTTATCATCAAAAAAGTCATACACCATGATCAAGTAGGTTTCATCCCAGGAATGCAAGGCTGGTTTAACATACACAAGTCCATAAACTCTATCCACTATATTAACAGAGGGAAAAATAAAGATCATATGATCCTCTCAATAGATGCAGAAAAAGCATTTGATAAAATCCAGCATTCTTTTCTAATTAGAACACTGAAGAGTATAGGCAAACATGGCACATTTTTTAAACTGATGAAAGCTATCTATGACAAACCCACAGCTAATATTTTACAAATGGAGTAAAAGCTTTTCCTCTTAGAACTGGAACCTCTGTCACCTTTACTATTCAACATAGTGCTGAAAGTTCTAGCCAATACAATTAGGCAAGATAAGGAAATAAAAGGCATCCAAATGGGAGCAGAGGAGGTCAAACTCTCCCCCTTTGCTGATGATATGATTTTATACTTAGAGAACCCCAAAGACTCAACCACAAGATTCCTACAAGACATCAAAAAATACAGTAATGTCTCATGATATAAAATCAATGTCTACAAGTCAGTAGCCTTTGTATACGGCAATAACAGTTAAGATGAGAGGCTACTTAAGGACATGACTCCTGTCACCATAGCTTCAAATAAAATGAAATACCTAGGAATATACCTAAAAAAAGAGGTGAAGGACCACTATAAAGAAAATTGTGAAATCCCAAGAAAGGAAATAGCAGAGGATATTAACAAATGGAAGAGCATACCATGCTCACGGATGGGAAGAATCAACATTGTTAAAATGTCTATACTTGTCACAGCAGTCTACCGATTCAATGCCATCCCTATTAAAATACCAACATCGTACTTTCAAGACTTGGAAAAAACGATTCTGCGTTTTGTATGGAACCAGGAAAAACCCATAGAGCTAAGGCAGTTCTTGGTAATAAAAACAAAGCTGGAGGCACCAGCATACCAGATTTTAGACTTTACTACAAAGCCATAGTGGTCAAGACAGCATGGTACTGGCACAAAAATAGAGACATAGACATTTAGAATCAAATAGAAAACCAGGAAATGAAACTAATACCTTACAGTCACCTGAACTTTGATAAACCAAGCAAGGACATACTTGGGAGAAAGACTCCCTATTCAAATAATGGTGCTGGGAGAACTGGATATCCACATGTAAAAGACTGAAACTGGATCCACACCTTTCTCCACTGACAAAAATTGATTCAAGATGGATAAATGACTTAAATTTAATGCATGAAACAATAAAAATCCTCAAAGAAAACATAGGAAAAACAGTGGAAGATATTGGCCTGGGGAAAGATTTCATGAAGAAGACTGCCATGGCAATTGCAGCAACAACAAAAATAAACAAATGGGACTTCATTAAACTGAACAGCTTCTGTACAGCTAAGGAGACAACAACCAAAGCAAATTGACAACCTACCCAATGCAAAAGGATATTTATATATTTTGAATTAGACAAAAGCTTGATGACTAGGAACCATAGAGAACTCAAATTAGTCCACATGAAAAAAGCCAATAATCCCACATATTAATGAGCAAGAGACACGAATAAAACCTTCTCTAAAGAAAACAGACAAATGGCTAACAAATATATAAAAAAATACTCATCATCCCTAATTATTAGAGAAATGCAAATCAAAACCACCCTGAGATACCATCTAACCCCAGTGAGAATGGCCCACATCACAAATCTCAAAACTGCAGATGCTGGCGTGGATGTGGAGAGAAGGGAACACTTTTACACTGCTGGTGGGACTGCAAACTAGTACAACCTTTCTGGAAGGAAGTATGGAGAAACCTCAAAGAACTCAAGCTAGACCTCCCATTTGATCCTGCAATCCCATTAATGGGCATCTACCCAGAAGGAAAAAAATATATATATTTTATTTTAAGGACACTTGTACTAGACGGTTTATGCAGCTCAATTTACAATCGCCACAATGTGGAAACAGCCTACATGCCCACCAACCCAAGAATGAATTAACAAGCTGTGGTATATGTACACCATGGAATACTATTCAGCCATTAAAAATAATGGAGACTTTACAGACTTTGTATTAACCTGGATGGAAGTGGAACATATTATTCTTAGTAAAGCATCACAAGAATGGAGAACCATGAATCCTAAGTACTCAACTTTGATATGAGGGGAATTAAAGACAATTAATGACACAGAGGAGGATGGGGGAATAGGAGAGCAGAGAGAGAAAGAAGGGAGGTTGGGGAAAAAGAGAGGGAAGGAGGGAGGGGCATGACGCTTTGGTGTGTGACACACCTTTTGATGGCAAGACACGATTGTAAGAGGGACTTTACCTAACAAACGCAATCAGTGTAACCTGGTTTCTTGTACTCTCAATGAATCCCCAACAATAAAAAAAAAAAAAAAATTAAAAAAAATAGCTAAGGTAATTTGTAAAACTGATAATAACAAAAGAAATGATATTCAGGTACTGAGATATTTTGAAAAGCAATTCAAATTTAGACCAGGCTAAATTTAGATCAGTAGGCTCTTGGCAATTTAAAAATTAGGGTGGATGACTGCCCAGCTAACTCAGTCTATAGAGCATGAGATTTTTAATCTCAAAGTAGTGGGTTCGAGTCCAACATTGGATGCATGTTTTCAATTGGCCGGGCATGGTGGCTCCTGCCTATAATTCTAGCACTGTGAGAGGCCGAGGCAGGTGGATTGCTTGAGCTATAGATGGGATCTATAATTTTTTTATGTTATCTTGGAATTATGACTCACCTTGTTAATAAAAATTCACAGAAAGAGGAGGCACCTGTGGCTCAAAGGAGTAGGGCACTGGCCCCATATACTGGAGGTGGTGGGTTCAAACCCAGCCCCAGCCAAAAAAAAAAAAAAAATTTTTTTTTTTTCACAGAAAGTACACTGTGAGTGAATAAAGCTAACATCAACATGTGTTAATTTCCACCAGAGAGAGGCAAAGAGAGAGTAATGGAATCTTCCAGGAGCATCTGGGAGTCAGACGGGTATGTGGGTGTGTGTGTGTGCATTGCCCAAGCAGAGCAAAGACCAAAGAGCAGGAAGGGCGTGAGGAGCTTCTTATAGAGAAGAGAGAGAGGGAGAGACAGTGGGACAGCCAGAGGCACAGGACGTGCACATGAGCACACGCTGGCAGGTTGGGGAGAGGAGGCGGATAATGTGGGATCACGTGGGACCTCAAGTACTGCGGACACACTTTGGAGTGAATCATGAAGCCACTGAGAGTGTGAAGTAGTAAAATCATACTGCACATTTAAAAAAATAAATAAATTGGCAGTGAGTACACGGGGAATCACATTGGAAAACGTTCCTCAGCACGCAAGGGAAACTACATTTGGATTGTGTCTGTACTGGTCATGGAATGTCCACCCTATACAGAGACACAAAAACTGTGAGAAGGTCGGTCCTGGGATCACAGTGTGGGAAGCAGCCCAGGTCTCCAGCACAAGGGGAATTTATAACCCATGCACAGACGTGAGATGCTAACCAGTTGGAAGTAATGAAACAATTTTATGTATGATATAGGAATATTTACCAGAAAATGGAACCCTGCACAGTCTGCGCACCGTGTATATATGAGGGACACTACAAAAGTTTTGAGATACCCAAAAATCAAGAAACATAAAATCATTTTGGTTACTACATTTTCTCAACATAATCACCACAACATTCTATGTACTTTTCCATTCTTTGTAAGCCATTTTTGAGAACGCTCTTTGCATTCATTTTCTTTTATTAATTATTATTAGTATTAGATCATAGCTGTGTACATTAATGCGATCATGGGGCAACATGCACTGATTTTATAAACAGTTCGACACATTTTCATCACACTGGTTAACATAGCCTTCCTGGCATTTTCTTAGTTATTGTGTTGAGATATTTAAATTCTACATTTACTAAGTTTCACATGTACCCTTGTAAGATGCACTGCAGGTGTAATCCCTCCAACCCCCACCCTCTGCCCCCCTCCCCCCTCCCTCTGCTCCCTTTCCCCCTTCCCCCTATTTTTCAGGTTATAACTGGGTTATAGCTTTCATGTGAAAGCCATACATTAGTTTCATAGTAGGGCTGAGTACATTGGATACATTTTCTTGCATTCTTGAGATACTTTACTAAGAAAAATATGTTCCAGCTTCATCCATGTAAACATGAAAGAGGTAAAGTCTCCATCTGTCTTTAAGGCTGCATAATATTCCATGGTGTACATATACCACAGTTTATTAGTCCATTCGTGGATCAATGGGCACTTGGGCTTTTTCCATAACTTAGCAATTGTGAATTGGGCTGCAATATACATTCAGGTACAAATATCTTTGTTATAATGTGATTTTTGGTCTTCTGGGTATATACCTAGTAGAGGAATTATAAAATTGAATGGCAGATCTATTTTTAGATCTCTAAGTATTCTCCAAACATCTTTCCAAAAGGAATGCATTAATTTCCATTCCCATCAGCAATGTAGAAGTGCTCCCTTTTCTCCACATCCACGCCAACATCTCTGGTCTTGAGATTTTTTTTTTTTTTTTTTTTTTTTTTTACAGGCAGGAATTCACAGTCTTTTTTAAAAATTTTTTTAAATTGTTAGATCAAAGCTGTGCACATTAGTGCAATTGCCTGTACCCATTCTAAGATGCACCATACATGTGGCCCCACCCATTACCCTTTCTCCTCCAAAACCTCCCTCCTCCCTTCCCCTTACTTGGCCATTTCCCCATAGTCTTGTGCTATAGTTGGGTTATAGCCTTCATGTGAAAGCTATAATTTAGCTTCATAGTAGGGCTGAGTACATTGGATACTTTTTCTTCCATTCCTGAGATACTTTGCTAAGAAGAATATGTGCCAGCTCCATCCATGTAAACATGAAAGAGGCAAAGTCTCCGTCTTTCTTTAAGGCTGCATAGTATTCCATGGTATACATGTAACACAATTTGCTAGTCCATTTGTGGGTCGATGGGCACATGGGCTTCTTGCATGACTTAGCAATTATGAATTGGGCTGCAATAAATATTCTGGTACACATGTCTTTGTTATATTGTGATTTTGGTCTTCTGGGTATAAACCTAATAAAGGAATTATAGGATCGAACGGCAGGTCTATTTTTAGGTCTCTAAGTATTCTCCAAACATCCTTCCAGAAGGGACGTATTAGTGGGCATTCCCACCAGCAGTGTAGAAGTGTGCCCTTCCCTCCACATCCATGCCAACATTTCTGGTTTTGGAATTTTGTTATGTTGGCTACTCTTACTGGTATTAGGTGATATCTCAAAGTAGTTTTGATTTGCATTTCTCTGATGATTAAGGATGATGAGCTTCTTTTCATGTGTCTGTAGATTTTGTATCTGTCTTGTTTAGAGAAGTTTCTCTTTAAGTCCCATGCCCACCCTGAAATGGGGTCACGTGTTCTTTTCTTGCTAGTAAATTTGAGTTCTCTGCGGATTCTGGTTATTAGACGTTTATCGGGGTTATAACCTGCAAATATTTTCTCCCATTCTGAGGGCTGTCTGCTTGCTTTACACACTATGTTCTTGGCTGGGCTGGAGCTTTTTAGTTTGATCAGGTCCCAGTAGTGTATTTTTGATACTGCTTCAATTGCCTGGGGAGTCCTCCTCATAAAATATTCACCCAGGCCGATTCCTTCAAGAGTTTTCCCTGCACTTTCTTCAAGTATTTTTATTGTTTCATGTCTTAAGTTTAAATCTTTTTTCCAGTGAGAGTCTATCTTAGTTAATGGTGAAAGGTGTGGGTTTAGTTTCAATCTTCTACAGGTTTCCAGCCAGTTTGCCCAGCAGCATTTGTTAAATAGGGAATCTTTTCCCCATGCTTCTTCCTTTTAACAGTAGAATTCCCAAGCTTTATGTGGACAACTTTTGTCAGTGACGGCCAGCTGACTTAACTTTAAGCTGATGGATGTACATAGACCTGTTGGGTACAGCTTCTGGGTTTTGTCTTTAAAATGAAGGACTAAGTCCGTCACATCCTTTCTCCTCCTTGCTTCTGATTGGGACAGGGTTTTGAGCTACTTGTGATCACACACATGGGAGAAACTCCAGGAGATGGTAGAGCAAGAAGATAGAAAAATCCTTGGTTTCTGCCTTCACTGTGCCCACCGTGCCCCAGCACCCCCACCTGACTGCCTCCCGTCAAGAGCGGTTACAGGAGAGATTAACAAACAGCCAGAAAATCCAACTAATACAAATGGTTTGCATTTTGATCATGCTCATTACTATTGACTTTTGTATTAAAGACTTCCATTTTTCTTAAGTAGGGAAAATGAGGATAAAATACATTTGTATATTTCATCACATCCTCAGATTTAGAAAAAGGAAACAATACTTCTTAAGGCTTCCTGAGTGGCTAGGTGTTCCCCTAGAGGGCACATAACCCCCATTGAAGGCACATTACTTTGAGCCCACTCACTGTCCTCCGTACAGAGGTAGAGGAAAACCATACGTCCTGGGGACACTTAGCTCTTCTGTTTCCAACAGGAGACATTTAAGCCAACGTCACAATGATAATTTCAGAATGAAAAGGAGACATTTCCATTTCCAGGAGGATTTTCTTCCCGAATCAGTCTGAGCGTTCATGGGAACATCATGAGAGTACCACCTTCTGTTCAATTTCTCTTTTCTGGGAGCTTGTCTGTGACTCTTCACATCTGCACGACCAACAGCAGGGCTCTTGCTCCAGGGGAAAAGCCGCCCCTCCCCGTCTGGCAGGCATTCTTTCTAGGTCAGGGTCCCAGGCTGACTGTAACACTTGCTTTCCGAGGAGTGGGTAAGTGGCTCAGGGTGTCTGCCCAGAGGGACAGAAGCTGGGTCGGAGCCATTGGAGGGAAAACAGGACCATCTCCAATTTTTTCCTGTCCCATTTTATAGCCCAGATGACGTTGGATAGGAGCATTCTCCCTGGCTTGTCTCTGATCTCACAGGTCAGTGTGGCTTCTGGTCTTAAAAATCTGGTCTTTGGTTTCTCTTTCAAAGGGTACTTGAATAGAATCGCAGGAAGGGACCTGAAAGAGGCTGGTGTCATTTGTCCCAATCATGCTGGATACCCCTTGACCTTGAGCCTTCTTCTACTTCCTTTGCCTTAAGAATTGGGTTTTCATGTGAATGGTCCTCAAACTTATGCAGTCCATGCACTGCCTTAGTGTAACCGTCATGGGAACCTCTTATATTATCAGTGCAGAATACTTCACAACTTACAGCTGAGGCTCCTGGAAGCAATGGGAAGGTGAACACTGCTCTGGGTGAGACTCAGCAAGCTGAGCTTTGCTCAGTAGTGCCCATAAATTAGATCCAGGGTGGAAAACTACTTAGCCAAACAATACAGAATGACTTCCCCTCTGGGGCACTGCCTGTGGCTCCGTGGGTAGGGCACGGCCGGCCCCATATACCGAGGGTGGTGGGTTCAAACCCGGCCCCTGCCAAACTGCAACAAGAAGAAAAAAAAACAAAAAACAGCTGGGTGGGCGCCTGTCATCCCAGCTACTGGGGAGGCTGAGGCAAGAGAATCATCTAAGGAGTTGGAGGTTGGCTGTGAGCCGTGACACCACAGCACTCTACCGAGGGCGATAAAGTAAAACTCCATGTCTACAACATAAATAAATAAATACAATGAGTTCCCTTCTGTGTGGGCTGCAACCTCCACTGGGAGAGTCTTGTGCAGTCATAGGATGAGAAAGAAAAAGAGACATAAGTAACAACTGAAAGGCAGTGTGTACATTCTACTCTGTTAAGATGTCACATTTGCCCTGATAGTTTTTGCAATATGAAAAATTAAAATTAGATGTAAAAAGTTCCTTAAAGCCAGTTCTCATGTTGATTTGCCTAATAACCAGTTCATCAGGAATTCACTTCTATTTTGAGTGTTTTTTAATATTCCTTGTTAGTATCTCAAAAATTAATTTAATTTTGAAATTAAAATCAAGCATATGCTAAAATGTAAAAACAAGCTGGGCGTGTCCTTAGAAGGCTTGATTTTAAAACCTTGCAAAGAGATGACCCAAAGAAAAAAGAAATCAAAGGCTATTCCCATGTAAAAACACTCAGAGAGATTTTAAATTAGAGGGAAATTGCTCATTAGGTGACTGGCTTTAGGCTAATTGACCTAAAGTCAGTGGCATCCAAAAGTCGGCACTGTAGCGCTCAGGGACACTTTCTCAGGCCTTTATTCGTCTTATTTCAGACAAAATTCTAATCAGCTCTATTATTTGGTTTCTCAGCCCCTGGCATATTAGATGTGAATCAAAACAGGAGGGAAATGTGAGCGCCAGGCCACTCTGTGCAGCGAGAAGACCAGCTGATACCCTGACAGCCAGGCGGGAGCAGGAGGAGGCCAGAGGAAATTAAAATGTAAATACAAGGATTAGAAAACCACCCTAGTGTGGGGCCTTTGCCTGTGCCAGTGACCTCTTCCTCCTCCTGCCCTACAAGTCTATGGCTTCTGAGAGCACCTCTTTGTCATAATGGACAGGGGTTCACAATGCTGGCAAAGTCGTGAAAAATACTTACAACAGGCCTAATCAGGAACCTGGGACACTGCCCAACTTGTTTTCCTATACAATCCATTTTAGAAAGCCTTTTATCAAAGGGGATCAAATCATTGAGTCTGGAGTTGTAGCATCCCTTTTGAAGGCATTCAGTTACCCTCTGTGCTGTGGGAAGCCCCCCAGAACGTTGCCCATAGGCTGCTCTACGAACCTCCCAGGCTAACTTATAAATAATTCTTTGATCTGGAAAAATTCATTTCTAGGAAGTCTTGTGACCAAATCTGTGCATAATTCTTGATATCTGGGGTAATTTTGGAAGGGGGTTGTGAATAACCCAAATTATGATGAAATCCACTTTCCATTATCTGGTGGGTGTAAGTGTGGTTAAGAAGCAGCCAGGGGCCAGCTGCAGTGGCTCACACCTGTAATCCTACCACTCTCGGAGGCTGAGGCAGGACATTTATTTCAGTCCAGGAATTCAAGACCAGTCTGAGTAAGAGCAAGATCCTGTCTCGCCAAAAAATAGAAAAATTAGCCCAGTATGTTTGCATGTGCCTGTAGTCTCAGCTACTTGTGAGGCTACAGAAGGAGAATCACTCCAGCCAAGGAGTTTGAAGTTACCGTGAGCTGTGATGCCACTGCACTCTGGGCTGGGCAACAGAGAAAGACCGTGGCTCCTAAAAAGAAAGAAAGAAGCAACTATAACCAGGTAAAAAGGCAACTCACAGAATAGAAAATAATTGCAAATCAAATATCTGATGAGATTAATATCCAGAATATAGAGAGAACGAAAATGTGACCCCAAAACCCAATTCAAAAATGGGCAAAGGACTTGAACAGATACTTCTCAAAAGAAGATATAAAAATGGCCAAGTGTATGAAAAATGCTCAACATTCACTAATCATCAGGGAATGTAAATCAAAATTGCAGTGAGATACTATTTCAAACCCATTAGGATGGCTACTGTTAAAAAAAATCAGAAAACAAGTGTTGGTAAGGATGTGGAGAAATTGGAATCCTTATACACTGTTAGTGGGAATATAAAATGGTACAGCTGCTTTGAAAATAGTGTGACAGTTTCTAAAATAACTAAAAATGGAATTATCATAGGATGCAGCAATTCTACTTTGGTATATACCCAAAAGAATTGAAGGCAGGATCTTGTAGAGATATTTATACACTCATGTTCAAAGCAGTCTTATTTACAGTAGCTAAAACATGGGAGCAGCCCAACTGCCCATTGACAGATGAATCAATAAAGAAAATTTGGTGTATTCATACAGTGGAATATTACCCAGCCTTAAAAACATTCTGACCTGTGCTACAACATGGATGAACCTTGAAGACAGTATACTAACTGAAACAAGCCTGTCTCAAAAAGGCACATACTGTATGATTCCACTTACATTTGGTGGAATAGTCAAAATCAGAGAGATAGAAAGTAGAACAATGTGTTGCCAGGGATTGGGGGCTGCAGGGAGGTGAGAATGGGGAGGTATTGGGTAACAGATATAGAGTTTTAGTTGGAGAAGAAGAAAAGAGCATGTAGATGGATGGTGGTGCACAACCTTATGAGTATTTTAATACTATTGAACTGCACACTGAATTTTATGTCATGTGTATTGTACTTCTATAAAAATAACTGGGCATGCCGTGGGGATAAGCAACCAGGATCTGGAATGGCTTTCTTCCTTGAGGAGGCTGATTATTGCCACTTCTTGCTGCTCCCAATCCCCCTTTCACTTGCAAACAGGGACCTCCCCCCAGCCAACTCTACTTCAGGCCCCTCTGGGGGCGGGTCCCAGGGTTGGGACACCTAGGAAAAAAGAGGGCTCAGGGTATTGTGAGCAGGCTGAGATAATCTGCTGTGGGGCAGGTGCCAAACTCAACCCAAAGGCTGGACCCTCTTCTCCTAGCTGTGGAAGAAGAAATGTGTGCCGGAGAGCAAGGAGGGGCATCAGCCTAACTTCCGACAACCAACCATTGGTTAATCCCCAAACCAATTATTCAGATACTTAGTACCAATTCTTTTATATGTATTGTTATTATAGTTCTGGTCAGTCCTTTATAACCAACTCCACTTAGGGGCGCCATGATCCGTGGAAAGCGCATTAGATCAGGTGACAGGGACAAAGTTCAGACACTTAATGTGTGATGTTGGAGCAGTTGCTGACTTTTGGTGCCTCAGAAGAGTGTCGTCTGTGAGATGAGATTATTGACACCTGCCAAGCTAATTCGTAGAATGCTTGTCATAGTCAAATGAAATAACATATGTGAAAATGCTTGAAAATATTAGAGGAATGTACAGACAGAAGTGCCAAGTTCAAGGGAGGAACACCTCTTTTCATTGCTTGGGGTTCTGCTCCTTAAGTTCCTAAGTACTGGTCCTGATAACTTCAAAGGTAATCTCTATGTGCCCTGCTAACGCTTGAAGACGAGGCTTTCTTTATACTGGACCCTGATGTTATCTTGAGATTGTTTTTAAAGATTGGCGTATTTTCTTAACCAGTGAGGTGCATGTGTCTGTTTTCTTTTTTGCTTTAATTAGGGATGAGTTTATTATTATTGTCATAGTAAATAGCCAAGAATGATTCAATTGAGAAAAATATTGGAAGATTTTGCTCATCTTTTGTAGTATAATTTTGCCATAATCCCCACAAATAAACCAGTGGTTTCTTTAAAACATGCCGGTTCTGGGTCATGGATCTGCACTTTTAAAGCCTACAATCGATTGTTTAGTGCGAAAATTGTATTCAAGTGAAGCACATCAGCATGCAAATCTACAATGTGGCCATTTTCATCCAGATTGAATATTATTAACCAGCCCAAGGGATATGATGTAATTAAGATTTTAAACAGCTTACTTTTGTCTACTGTGATGAGTAAAACACCCATATTTAAAGTGACTTACCGGTTTGAATAATGGAAAAATGGCCCAATGTGCCAATAAGGACAGAGTGCAGGTACAATGAAAGAGTTTGACATTTCTCCACAGGTCCAAGCATTTTTAAGGGCAGAGACTTGAACTTGAAGCAAATAAGAGAATGTTCAGATTCCAGGAAAATCATATTTCTTTCTGAATGATGGCAGATTTCCATCTCATTACCTACTCACTCCTTCTTGCCCAGGTTTGGAAACAAAGACCAAGTAGGGACGGATGAAGCACTCGTTGAAGGTTTATGCTTTTGCCTTATTGATACTATTGGCTTTACAGCCTGTTAATGCAGCCCATTTATTTGTAAAGGAGAACAACTCTTAGTTGGCATCCACTTCAGAAAGTTTGCAACGCCTCCCTCTGCCTTTCAAAGAACTGGTCAGGTACAACATCTCTGGCAGCGTATTTATTCCCGTGCAATCCCACAATAACTGTTCTTCTTAGGTGAGACAAGATGTTTACCTTTTTCGTCCTATACACACCATTTTCAAAGTTCTCCCTTTCTCCCGGGAGAAGTTGGTGAAAGAATCCATTGCAGAGCTGTACCACCTTAAGCAGACACCCAGCAGGCTAGCTTGGTACCACGGCTCATTTCAGCTGTCCGTATTTTCAGGTGTACCATATGTATTTAGTACATCATTTGATAATGCTAAAAAAAATATTAAAGCAGTGTGAGACTAAAGGAGAAAGAAGATGAATGTTAGCATTCCCCTGGGGTTCATGGGTGAAGGAATTAACACAGCGTGGCACTCTACCCTAGCTGTGTTTGTTTCCATGGCAACAGCTACGTACATGTTTCAGACTATCTACAGTGACACAGTTGCAGAAATAGTAGCTTGCAGGTTTCTGATATCACATCAGTGGACAGGCGGCACGCACTATATTAAGTAAGTGTAAAAGAATTTAAAATATAGCTCTGGATTCAGATGTGTATTAGCTCAGCTGAGTGATGTGTGGGGGTGCGGCATTCCCCTTCTGCACGACAGCAAAATCTGGGCAAAGTTGAAAGTTGCAAGATTCCAGTCAAACAATTGTCCTTGCTTGGGTAAATATCATCAAATGAAACAAATGTGAGTGAGTTACAAAGGTAAGGAAATGGCCTTGGCAGATGACATATGGAGGAAGGATACTGTCAGGGAAGCTAATTTTTTGGAGAGGGGTAGGGGTGGGTGAGGAATGAAAGCTTTGGTTGAAAATAGCTGAGTCTTAAAGCAAATCTAATGTGCAACAGAATCTTTAACAGCTGCTGAGTTTATGGCAACTAAGGTCTTTGAATGTGTCATTGTAGAAATTGCTTTTATATAAAAATGATCAGGTGAGGAGCAAAGAGGTTGATTAGATGTGCAGTTAAAGAGAAATTGGGGCTCCATTGTCTTTTCTGAATGCTTATGTAAATATCTCTCTTCTCTCCAGGATGACCCTGGTTTGTCTTTGACATTTGCTGCTACTTTCCAGTACCATTTGCTGGTATTTGTGTTTATATTACGCTGCCACGTTGTAGCCTTACATGACTTCGGTGCTGGTTAGGAGGCAACCAAGTAAAGATGATAGACTTTGCAAGTGTGTGACTTTGCAACCAAATTGTACAGTAATTTAGGAGGAGTGCTCAAATGGGTATTTATTTGCGTGCTAGATCCCTGCTTTTGAATAGCAGCCTTGGTATTAGGTTAATGGATTTCAGTGTGCACATTATGATTGTGGGGGCTTTCAAGTATGTTGTAGTTCAATTTATACTGAGTTTTTAATGTCAAAGTATTTTTATTTGTGCCCATTATTCAGTTTAAGCCTACATTTACCTTATAGTTTTATTATTCATGTATCAGGGAAGAAAATGTAAAATGGCATGGTAATTTAAGCTAATCTATTCTTTTGAAGAAGATTAGTTTTCTGACCATAGGTGGACTTTTTACAAAAAGTGATATATACAACTCTTGTGATTTCTATGAGACCATTTTTTTTTTAAATGTGCACAGGGAATTAGCTACAGTACCTACTGCAAATTATTCTTCATAGTAATTATTTGATTAGATGTTAAGAGAACACCTCTGGAGGGGGCTGAGAGCTTCCGAACACCTGGGCACATGGAGGGCTGGGACAGGTTTTGAATTATACATCAAGGACTTGAACCCTGAGATATTTAACACTCTAGTGGATAGACACATTTCTAAATAAGGTGATCCCAATGTTGGAGTTTCCCATTTATGCCCATGTGTAGTCTGAGCAACACGGAGGGCAAGTGAAGTTTGTGTCTTCTGTGGGTAATTGTTTTCTTTTTTCTTTTCTTTCTTTTTTTTTTTTTTTTTTGAGAGAGGTTATCACTCTTTCACCCTGGCTAGAGTGCAGTAGCTTGATCACAGCTCACTGTAACTGCAAACACCTGGGTTCATGCGAGCCTCCTGCCTCACCCTCCCACATAGCTGGGACTACTGACTGTGCCCAGCTAATTTTTTCCATTTTTCATAGAGACGGGGTCTTGCTGTTGCTCAGACTGGTCTGGAACTCCTGAGGTCAAGTGATCCACCCACCTTGGCCTTCCAGGGTGCTAAGATTACTGGCGTGGGCCACTGCACCTGGCCTTATGGGTAATTTTTAAAATGGTGGCTCATAATCAAAGGCAGCTCTTTTCCTGGAGGATGAGCTCCTCTGCCACTCCCTCCTTCCCATTGGTGGAGTTTCAAAACACCAGTTCATCTTTGGGGCAGATGGGAGGGCAGATCTGCAGCGTCACATCCCCCATGACTTGGCCTGCCTGGTGCTGCCCCATGCATCCTGGCAGGCAGCTTCCTCCTATGATAGCTGCAGGGTGCCCCCTGCACTTGCCCTGCCAAGGCAAAGGGACCCAATACCATTGGTTTGAGAGTTCACGTGACCTTTTGTTATTGCATTTGAGAAAGGCTGGAAACCTTGGGGTCATTAACCTGGGACTCTGAAACTGGAGATCAAAAAAGCTTCAGTGAACAACTTGGATGGTTAGTTCAACTTCTGTCTGTTTGGGAATGCTAGAGCCAGCCCTTCCAGCAGTTGGAATGTTTATTTATTTTTTTCATCATCCAGAAGTATTTTCCAGTGTAGAAACAAACCAAACCAAAGGACCAGTCTATGTCATGTTATTTTAACTCTTTCGTAAGAATAGAAAAACATATAAACCTAAATGTAAAGCTTGAGGCCCAGCGGGTCATCGGAATGTAAAATCTTGGCAGTACTTATAGGAAACTTCATTGCTTCCATTCAAAGGGCCAGGAAATTGATTTAGGGAAAAACAAACAAACAAACAAAAAACCCAACTAATTTGAGGATTCTCAAGTAGTAGCAGTGTGGAATGAATAAGAGAAAAATGAAGGTACAGACTGATCTTATTCCTGCTCTTAAACAATAATAGAATTGTCAGAATGAGCTTCCCGAAGCAGTGCTCATTTGGAGTCTCCACTGCCCAGTAACTTCTAAAGGTTCCCAGTGACCATGGGCTGATGCCCAGCGCTTTCCACCATGAGTCCCTGCTTTCCTTGGCCCTCCTATGCCCTGCCCTGGGGTCCTGAGTGCTGTGTCCTAATCACACTTGGAATCTTCTAGGCCTTTGCCCTTGCCACTTCCCAGATGCCTTTGTTCCCGTCTTTATTTTGCAAGGCCCAGCTTAAATTATAGTTCTTCTATAAGACCTTCCTTTCTCACTGGAATGGTTTCTCCGTGTTCTTGTAACCATTTCTGTGTGTTTGATTATAGCATAGATTTCATTACATTAATTCTGTATCCCCTTAACTAAGATGTAAGCATATTAAAGACAAGGGCCATGACTTTGGAAGGGTTTGCCATACCTAGAACAATACTGTAATCATACTATTGTAAGATTCTTAACTGAATTCTTAAACCCTGTAAGGATGTGCTTTGTTGAACAATCTTCAAGTGCTTATGTTGTTTGCTTGAAGAGAGTTTATTGGCTACTGAGCTTCCTGGGGCTATATGTCTGTCACAGCACCAAGCATCTGGACCGTTAGGCCTCTTTCAGATGTTTATGGCCTTCCTGCTGTTTAGCATTGGTCAAACACAGTAACCAGGTGAAGGGCTGATTTCCCCCCCCCCCCATATTCATAGAATCCTCAGATTTTAAAGCTGCAAGGAACCTTGGTGAGCTAAGCTCCTCTTACAGAGGAGTAAAGTTTGAACCAGAATGGTTCAGTGACTTTTCCAAGGCCACACAGTTGGTTGGTGCCTCGAGTGTGTGGTCCAGCTGACGACCTCTCTACCTGGTCCTGTCTGCAGAGCCTTCCTGGAAGTGGCCTGGGGTTCACCAGTCAGAAGAGCTTTCTGCCTGTGTTTGGATTGGCTTACTTTCTATATATAAACACCACCACCCAACAACAATCCCCTTGACCACTCTTTACTAACGGCTGGTATCACTGGGGTAGAGTTAAAAACAAAAGTGGACTGAGAGCTGAGCTTAGGGAACTGGAAGCTACGCTAACAATTCATTAGCCAGCGCCTAACTGGGGACCCGGCAGTCAAATTCAGACCCTTAAAAAGAGTGGAAAAAAGAAAGCACATACTTTCCAGTGCCTGGGCACTTCATAGTTGGGCCAGCTGGGCGCAGCACTGTGGCAAAAAGATCTCTTCAGCTTTGGAAATATGAGACCCTGACCTTGCAGACGGGGAGACAAATGTGGCTGTGACTGTACCTGATTTGGCCTTACGTTTCTGGGCTCACTTCTGCCCCCAGTGCTACCAGACATACCTTCTATGTGCGGTCTGTGAGGACCTAATGAAAGAACCAGCCCTCCAAGTTGAGGTAACAAGGGAGCCCTCTCAAGAAAGATATGTGTGTGTGTGTGTGTGTGTGTGTGTGTGTGTGTGCGTGTGTGCGCACACATACGAGAGCTTTGCATTGGAGGCTGACAGGCTTTTTCAGAGAGTTCTTGGTTTCTATGTAAATGTGAGCTTACTTTTGCCCACAGTTAGCCTCTTCAGGGAATAAAGCACAATTCAGGTTTCCGAGTTGGAAGCCTGATTAATCTCTCTTCCAGTTACACATGGAAATAAATTAGTAAATGGTCCATCTGGGACTAAACTACTGCAGAGATGATAAATTATTGCCATCATATGTGTCAGTGTTGCTGATGACTGAGTTGTGCTCACCAGGAGCTGCTGAGTGCTAACTGGATGCTCTGTCGTGGTCAGAGGAAAAACATTTTTAAAATATTTACAAGTGAAAGATTTACCTTGAAATGTTTCTTGGGAGAATGGTTTGGTCGATGCCAAGTTTGTTCCTCAGAATTGCTCTATGTACAAATATTTAAGAGGAGAGCGTCAAGGGCATCAGAAACATTTCACTTTTATATTTCCAGAGGCCAGTTGAGTAACAAGTGTTAATGAGTACCCTAAAGTCTCAATGAACAGAATAATTCTGTACCTCTAGATAGGTTTGCACTTTATAGTTTTCACAGCAACTTTGTATTTGTTTTCTTACTTAAATTTCAAAGAAGGTGGGGCAGGCTAGTGCCTCTTGATGGATGAAAAACTGATATTTTGGGGATTGCGAGCCTTGGCCTTAATGACTCAGGTAATGAATGGCAGAGCTGGGACAAACAGAAAGTGCATTCCCAAATCCAGCACCGTTCCAAACAGAGCCTTGCTATACCGTCACAGTCAGTTTCCACACCCCTGCCAACATCCCCTACCAACATTAGGAAATATTCAGGTACCAACATCAGGAAATAAAGCCTTCCATTTATGTCCACGTTCTAGAAGCAAAAGCCGTACCTTCTTGATCATGAAAGGTATTTTTTCTCTAATTGGAGATGTTTAGTATTAATTTAACCTTTCTTGTGACTAAGTCACAGCACTATCAAGTTGAGGGACAGTATTTTAGAAAGCTAAAATCAGAGATGTCTTCGGGGGTTTTTGAGGTGTGGTAACATTTTGCCCTTTTGCAGAATGGCCTGAGGCTACTGTGACTTGTAGATTCTTGCGCCTACTTTAAAATTTTTTGTGTGTGTTCTTCCTCCTGGGCAAACCTTCAGCCATTAATCCTTGAAGCAGCTGAGGTTCTCCCCTAGGGAAAAATGCAGTGCAAAAAATACAGAAAAGTAACTTGGATGTAGAAGTCTTTAAGCCACCTAGTTTATCAGACATGAATTTCTAAACATAAGCCATGGGGGCCGGCTGGGTGGTTTTTACACATGAAGGAGGAGCCTCTAACCTTTTACCTGCCTGTATTTGGAAATAACCTGTCTCACACCAGATCACCTTCAAGTTTGTCATGTAGCAGCCAGACCTGGTTACTTGGTGCCCTGGAATAGTCCTTCTTCTTTCTCAGCCCCAGGCCTTGAACTTTAGCTGTTGCCTGTTTCTTTCCATCAAAACTCTGTCCCGAACTGAGGCACATTATTACTGTCATTGCCTTCATCATGCTTCCCTTCGTGTCGTCACCACCCCTCACCCCAACTAGATAAAAACATCTCCTCTGAAACCGTTAAAAGAAATTACAGTCTGTCTCTCTGCAGGTCACTTGTACATGGTGTCTTATCTTTCAGAGTGGATGGTGCACTTCTAGGGGGCAGAGACTTGGTCATCTTTCTTCTCTGACTCCTTGGCCTTCCCCAATCCCTAGCTCAATGCTTTGTCCTAAATCGGAGCTTAAACAAGAAGGTAGAGTAGGCTAATTTTATTTTATACCAACAGAACAAATATATCTTTGCACGGGTGGATAAATGAATGACCTGAGGTGTAGCAGAATCACACGGAGGGCTTTGTTGAAACGCAGATATGTGACCCCACCTCCAGATACTGTATTCTGATTCTGCAGATTTGAGGTTAAGGCCAAGAATTTGCATTTACAAGTTCTCAGGTGATGCTGATTCCAGAGACCGCAGTTTGGGAACCACTGCTCTATGAATATATTTCTCAATATTCTCACATTAAAGCTCATAGGATAATACTGTTCTTTTTATTAGAGAGTTTTTGGTTTGTCATCCCTGAGGCCTAGGCTAAAAAAGTATCTTCCATCAGAAATTATTATTATTATGCAATCGATCTCATGTACCAACTTTCCTATTTTGCAAGATGACTTGTTAACTATGGTCCAAAAACTTGCAGCCCATTTAGTGAGTGAGTTCCCAGGACTAGAGCCAGAATAATTTCATTTTACAACAGCAGAACAGAGAGGCCTGGACTTTGCAGCCTGTGTACTTGGTCTACCTGGTGGTTCAAGGCTGGTCTGGGGGATGGAACGCTGGCCTTGAGTGTTCGCTGGTGCTCTGATGTTTTTTCTTTATAGAGACAAGTGTTTGAGTAGCAACCGTAGTCAAAGAAAATGATCTCTATGTCAGTTGTGGTAAAATAAAATAATCCTACAGTGTCTGTGGCATGTGTTTTCAAATTTCTAGGTCCTCTTCTGCCCCACGAGGCAGTTTCAAAAACACTCCATCATGAAAGACTCAGCCTTTTATTAACAATCCAAGAAATAAAGAGGTACTGTTACAATCGGCTTTTTCACTGAAGTGCGTCATTTGCTAGAGTCAGGCCAGAGATGACATCCATTGTGGTTGCGGGGCTCTCTCTGCTGCCTCTGCTTTGCATTCTGATGTCCTGTTGTTTTTCTCTACCAGCCTCCAGAAGACCAGCGTGCTCATGATGATGGAGGTCCTGCTGTCATCTCTGTGACAGAGCGATGCTGACCTCGGTTTCCTGGACCCATTCCGACTCAGGTAATCGCACTGGCTTCCCCAGCTCGCCACACCTTTCGTAGATTGCATTGAATAAACGAAATGCCAAAGCTATATTTAAATGCAAATGCCAAATTGATTGTTTCTCCATTAAACAGTATCCTCCCCCACCTTTCCCCAATCTTCTTAATGATCAATTTGTGTAGCTGATCAGACTTGACAATGTGGTCAATCCAATTTAGGCATTAAGATGATTGAAAACATTGGATCACATCTTTATTTAAAATTCTGGTGAGAATCGTAGAAGCCACCAGAACATTGCTGGGAATTTTCACATAGAAACTCAACCTTAGTGCCTCTAAATTCTTTTCTTTCCGAGAATCCCATATTTTATTTTAATTGTATTAATCTGTCTAGCAGTGTATCTTTTAGTTGAGTTCCGTAAGTATTTTTGAGTATCTGTTGTGTGTTGTTGGGACGGGTGGGAATATAAAAGTATAAGCCTGGATCCTGTTCTTAGGGAGCTCGCAGTTTAGCCAAAGATCCCAAGATAGTGGCAGATGGTGGTGCTCAGCTTAAAACCAGGGCTGAGCTCTGATGGTAGTTCTCTGGTTCAGGGAATATGGAGACTGAGGATTGGTGTTGAAATGATTAGGGAAGAATCTATCAACTGGAAAGGGCCTAAGTTGGGCTTTGTCACTGTAGATCATTTGGCCAGGCAGAGGGCCTTGACAGGAAGGTGGAAATTACCCCCTGTGACTTTAAGCAGTTGGCCGCCCAGGTCTGGGGGACCCTGATCCCATGTCCCACCCAAAGCCAGACTTCCCCTCAGGATGCCTGAAGGATTCTGGAGTCGAGTCAGTTGGGAAAGCCCCACCTGTCTTGTTATTGAGGACACTTGCCTGGCCGTGCCCTTTTGGGAATAGTGGTCACTGCTGCCCTGCCCTGGCTGGGAACTTTCTTCTTCTCTGGGCCTGTCTACACCCTGTTCCTGCCTGTCTACCTGATTGTTTACTCTTCTCTTACACACCTATCACCCTCCGCTCTGAGCCCTGCCTGGCTTGTGTGGCTTGTCAAGGCCCTGGGATGAACCAGAGAGGTCAGTACCTGGTGATTCACAAGGTGCAATTCTGAGAAGTGGAGTTGAAGGGGAAGAAATAGAAGCCAAGAACGGGAGTTCGTAAGTTGACTCCAGGAGCAGATTGAGAGAGTTCTGAGAGCCAGAATTCAGGGAGGGTCTCAGAGCCCAAGCTGGGGCCGCAGGATGGGGAGTCTGCTACCTGGATTAATTTGGGCATAGCAAATCCTACCCACCCCTGTCCCTTTTCCAGTGCAGACTTTTATCAATCTGGATACAGAAACAGCTGCTTAAAAGTGCTACTGAGAGTTGCCAGGCAAGGATCTTGCTTTTCCTGTCAGGCCATGCCCTGGCCATGTGCCACTTGCCTTAGCATGCTCGGGTGTGCAGGAGCTGAGGCCTTTGCCATCTGAGGAATCAGGCCTTCTGGAATCATAGCCCTGGCTCACCAGCCATTGGGAAATGGAAAAACTGGAATAGCAGTATCTGTGTTGTTCTAGTTCTGTGTGTATCTCCTGCAATACTTGCCCGATAGGTCATTGCTACCCCTTCTGAGCCCAGGCCAGGGGTCAGTAAACTATAGAAGGCTCTTGGGCCAAGAACAACCTGCTGCCTGTTGTGTACCACAAAGAAGCTAAGAATGGTTTTTACATTTTTAAATAATTGGAAAAAAATGACGAATAAAATTTTTTGCCTCATGAGATTTATGTGGAATTCAAATTTCATTGTCCTTAAATAAAGTTTTATTGGGACAGAGCCGTGTTCATGCATTTCTGGATTATCTATGGCTGTTTGGCACTTATATTGGTCAAGCTGAATAGGTATGTTAGAGACCGTAAAATATTTGCTCTATGGTGTTAAAAAAAAAAAGTTTGACAACCCCTGGCCTAAGCAATTGTGTGAGCCAAGTGTTTGCAAAATTTGACCTGTGGAGCTTTCCCCCTATTAAGAAACTAAGATTGATGGATGAGTAGGATTAGGATAGCAAAGAGAGGGAAGAATAGATTTACTAGGTTGAGACAGCAAACGTCACATTCTACTTGGACTTTTTCCATGTATCTCTTTAAGTTTTGATTAACTTTAGCTGCAACATTGAGACAATTTCATGTTAGTATTGTCTTTAAAATGAGGCATTTAGAATTCTTGGATTAACCTAACTTTTGGAACAAATCAACACCAAATTAAAACAAATCTTGCCTTTTGGAACTTTTTTCTTTTTACTTGGCTCTGGGTGTGAGCTACTTTATTTTAAACCAAATAAATATTTTGGTTAAGCAGTGAAGGCTTACCATGAATAAGCTATGGCATTTAATCTTGTGATGTTTTTCCTCATCTGGTGGGGTCATATTATATCGTTGTATGAAAACTATGGTGAAAGTTGAGGGTGTGGGTTCTAGTCTCACAATATGGCTAAGCCAGGGCAGGCTGTAATGCACTATGATAAAAAGTACAACCCAAATCTCAGGGTTTTTAGTATACCAAAAATTTTTCACTTGTCCAGGATTGTATTGGGTCAGTGCGTCTCTCCTGCATTCAGTGTTCATGGTTCCAGGCATCTTCTACTGGAGGAAAAGGGTTGAGAACTCACAGCCATTCTTCAGTGCTTTAGACTGGAAGTGATGTGGGCTACTTTCATATCCACAGCCCATTGGCCAGAGCTAGTCACATGACTCTGCTCTTTGCCATGAGGCTAGGAAATATGGAGGAGCTCACAGAGTTTTTGGAGTCTCCACTGACCTGCCGCACTAGGTCACTGTGGGAAAGTCGATACTTTTCTGTGCCTTTGTTTGTTCATTATTAAAGAGTAATTAATCCAGTCCTACATTTTCCCACATAACTTTACGAAAAGTTCAAATAAGAGGTCTGAAAACTTTAAAAGATATAATGAATTATAAAATAGGTAAGATATAATAGTTACCAAAAAATTAATTGCTTTATTGAGTTTTGAACCGTGATGGGCTGGAGGCAGGATTATCACACAAGTCCCAGTATGCCTGGAGGGGCAGTTCTAGCATACGCCAGTGGACCCCACATAATTATCACACAGTCCTCTCTTCCACACCGAGAAATACCCTGGGTTAGGCAATCCACGATCTGATCACCCTGGTTTGACCCGTAACATTAATGTTAGCTGTTTATTGAGCCTTTTCTAATGATCAGAGAGATGAGATGTTTCCTGCATTGCTTCATTTAATTCCCCAAATAAAGTTGCAAGATATGTATACATAATCTCCTCATTTTATTTAATTAATTTATTTATTTGCAGTTTTGGTTGGGGCCGGGCTTGAACCTGCCACCCCCAATATATAGGGCTGGCGCCCTACTCCTTGAGCCACAGGCGCCGCCCAATCTCCTCATTTTAAGATGAGGTAGCAGAAATGTTTGGCTTATTCACATCGTATTGCTAAGCAGGTGCCTTTGATTTGGCATAGCAATTTGAACCCAGTCGGTACAGCTCTGTGCTCTAAGGGCTGTTCTCTTGAAGGTGGGCTGCCTTGCTCTACCTTTGGAAATATTGCACCCTTGAACATGTGGGCTCACCTTCCTGGACGTAGGCTTGGAGATCTATTCTCAGGCAACACACCGGTAGAAAGTTGCAGCCTGAGCAGTGAGTCCAGCCCTTGGTGACACTAATGAGAAGGTGAGGCGGGGCGTTACTTTGTGATTCTCCAGAGGCTGACATCCACATCCTCCTGGCTTCCTGTTCAGTCCCTTCCTACCACTCTCCACCCTGACACTGACAAGTGCAGCACTGTATTTCACATGAAGAGAAATGATTTTGTTTTGAAATCTGGGGTGGAGTAAAGCTCTAGCCAGTGAAGACTTGCCATGTACCATACAGTTAATCCACACAGGCACCTTCCCAACACAAACAGCCAGGAGAAACTAAGTTCAGGGAGTTTATTTGCAAATGTGTTTATTAAAAAAAAAAAAAAATCTGAACCACAACCAAAAAACAGTTTGCTTGTGGAATATTACCAAACAAAAGCCATTCTACTCATGAAGCTCTGTTATAACCTCCGTAACTCCTGGCTTTCCTAATCAGTGTTTAAAATCCAACCCACAAAATCAAAGGGACCCGTCACTGAAAAATGAACCCAATGTGGCATAGTCCTCTACTGCTTGGCTTGCTTTGAGAAACCCCCCCAGAAAATTATATATGTGGTTTCTAAATGTATAAAGAAAACTAAAGGAATTCCATTATGAAAGAAAAATTAGATGGAAATTTCAAATCCTGTCTCGTAAACAATATAGGAATAACTTTAAAATATTCTGCTTTAAGCATGCATTTAATTTGTGCTCTGGGAACCAAATAATGTTGCCAAGATAAAACATTCTAATAATGATTTATGTAAATTTATTTGTACAAAGTAATGGTGTAGTTGCCTATAGCAAATTGCTTGGAATATGAAATGACATTTATGAGGTCTTTTTTTCCCTCTGAATGAATACAATGGAGAAAATGAGAGACTCCGGAAAGGCAAAAAAGAAATTCATGTTCAAAGTGAAGTCTGATGCCTTGAGAGCCCGAGACGCCTAGACAGGTTATAGGGTGTAAACAGTCAGCAAACTCAATTCACCATGGTTTCCTTAGATGTTCTCATTATTTAAGTCATTTTTAAGGACAAGAGAGGCTTAGAAGGCTAGAACCCTGTATCTAGTGATCATAAACAGCTCATACACCAGAGCTTTTTCAGAATAGCCAGTCACAAATCCTGTTCCTTCTCCTGATGGGAGCTTACAACATGCGCTACAGACAGGCCAAATGTAATTAAAAATTGGGCAATTAATCTCAGTTCCTAGTCACCTAATCCAAGGAAAGTTACGCTTGAGTCATAAGTGAGGCCCACATATGAAAAGACAAAACAAAACAAAAACTCTCTCCTAAGGCCTGATTCACAGACCCACAGGGAGTTTTCCTGTTGGCTGCCTGGTTAGCACCTTGGATAATGGCTCTAGGTGTTTCCCGGAAACATTTAATTAAATGGAAATCCCTATATTTGTGACAGATTTTTCTGGATCCATGCTTTGGCCTTGTAAATGTCCAGGAGAGTTTTCCATAACCTGTACTATTTGGGGAAAGCATGATGGTGACATCATAGTTTTCGAAGGCATTTCACTTTCTTTTTCCACAAACCATTTTTAACTTTCCCACTTGGTCATTCTTGTGAGGTAGGTAAGAGTTTGTATCCTAAATATGGGGAAATTGAGGGGCACAGGGGTCATGGAGCAAGACCTCGGCTGAATGGGAGGACAGTTTCCACACCGACATTTGTCCTACCACCGACTACCACAGACAAGAGAGTTTTGTGATTCTGGAGAGCTTGCTTTATTGAAAACAAGTTCAGAGTTTTGGCCCATCATGCACCATTTTGGAATTGTACTAACTATCCTGAGGGAAATGGGTTTGTTTAATTGAGCAGAATGACGGCACGGCTGCAGTGGGGCCAAGGCCTGAGGGCTATAAGTTAAAGCTCTTCAGAGGGAAGGTGTTAAAGCTCTTCAGAGGGAAGGTATAAAAGCTGAACAGGACTTTAAAACTGCATAAAACAACGCAGGCTTCGAGGAAAGAGGGAAGGCATAGGTTTTCAGCAGCACCAGTTATAGTGCGTGTCCCTTCTAAGCTGTAGTTTCTGGCAGGGCTGATTTTAATGAAGTGGCCCAGGACCCCACAGTAAGGCGGGAACGCCAGGGAAGAATTTCAACCATAGCTTAATACCTCAGCCCCTCCTCTTTCTAGCTGCCCAACTTCGGGCATAATTTCTTAGCTGCAGATTCCTACAAAATAAGGTAAGGTATCTGACCCTCCATCTTCCCATCTGTAAAATAGGGATTATGGATATTGATCTTAATAGAGATGTCCGCATTAAATGTCCGCATTAAATAAAATAATCCTTACAAAGCATTTGGTACAGTGCTTGGCAGATAATAAACAGTCTATGGCAGCTCTTAAAATAATTATTATAGTTGTTATTCCCTAAGAATGTCTGGTGCTAACTGATAATTGAAAACGAGAGTCAAATCTATCTTTGATTTAGTGGGAATTAATCTAAAAGATGACTCAGTTGTTTTTGTAGACCAAGATAATAAGGTGAGTATGAAATTTTGTGCGTTTCATTCAACAAATAGTTCCTGGTGTCAAAGACTCTTTGTAAGCTGCCAGGGGTATGTTTCGAGATTCAGTCACTTCTCAAGGGATGAGGGAGTTTGATTATTTCATGTTTGTTTCAGATTTTTTTTTTCTCTCATTGTTCTCTTCAATATTATGATGATTGCCATAAAAAATTGACTAGATACGTATTTACATTAGGCAAATAAGGACTGCTGGGCCACGTTAATATGGTCTTTGTCTTCCAAGAATTCAGAAGTGAATGAAACTGGTCTAAAATGCTATTTGTTACTGAAAGTCTGGGTTTGGGCCCAGAGCCTGGGAGTTGGTTCCCTTCAGACTAGAGCTGCTGGATGGCTGGAGAGTAGGTTCCCATCAGGGAGAATGGATGGAAAAGTCTTTGGTTTTAAGGCCTTTTCTTTGTGGATGTGTTCTTGGCTGTTGTGAGTCAGGCCCCAGGCTGAAAGTGTGAGTGCTCCCTTTTGTTAGAATTCATTTCCATTAGAAGCATATACAGAACCTTCTTATCAAGGGTTGAAAAGAATCCTAGGTAGCATGTGTTGAATTTTTTTTTTTGCCATGGCTATATAACACCCTAGAAAAGGTGTTTCACAGAAATTCTCTGAAGGAAGATAAGGAAATGTAAAATATTCTCAAGTGAAAGGAGAAATAAGTAATAATTTTCAGATCGTGGGTTCAGTCTGGTCTATTTCAGTGACTTCTAGACACCTGGGAGCCTGTGTGTGGATAGCAGAGGGAGGTCCGAGGTGCTTTGCTGGAGCTTACAGTCTAACAGGGGAACAAACACTCCATAAATATGGACAAATGAGTGTTCAGAGGTGAACTTGTCCCTAGTCGAAGGCAAAATGAGAAAAGTAGGCTCAAGACAGTGAGTTCAATAGCCTTATTTGGCAAAACAAAAAGTTGGCAATGTGTACTGGTCCCAAAACTATTTTTGAAGTTTTATTGCTGTGTGAATAGATCCAGGAGGCTCCTTTCCTGGAGTCTCCTTGCCCCTCTCCTTAGCACTCTCCTCTCCTGGTGGAGATCTTCGCAGACCCGAGCCCTCAAAGGCCTCACCTCAAAGGGGCGAGCTGTTGTTCATTGACACTCCATATGCAATATTGGGCTCTTCCCCTGGAACGGACATAATTATGTGCCCACGATGGTGTCCCTCTGACTCTGATGTGTGCACGTCAACTCCCTAAATGCATATTTGACCATTAACTGGAGATCGAGTCCTTTGGGCCTCATAACGGTGCTCAAAGCTCTTAGTTCATTAAGGGTGGTAGCAGCATAGCACACGTGAGAGCCTTTGGGTTTAATTGGGCAGAATTAGGCTTGAAGGCACCACTGAGTAGGAGTTGGAGCAGGAGCAGATACCACGGAGAGCTATTCTGAAGTTGGTACCTACTGAAAGAGAGTGGCTTTCAGATTGGTTCGCTCTGTGTGACCCTTGTGTCAGCTGACACTGAAGGAGGGGAGAGGCTTTTGGAAAGGACATTATTTCATCCCGCAATCTGGCCGGGTGGTCTCTGAACAGCTGGGCTTTTAGCTGGCACACAGACCCCAGTGCAGAAGGTACGTGTTTTTGAGATGAACACATCTGATAGCAAATAGTTTATGTCCATTCTTCAGTTACTTTATTCCTGCTGGAAGCTGAGGGGACTTCACTGAACTTGCCTTTTTTTCCTCCTCGAATTCCAGAGGAAATCCCTACCTGACAGTGATACACAGTTTTCCAGGTGGACAAAAATAGGTAGAAAATTGGGTATAGCAGCTACTGAAAGGTCCAAATTACTCACCAAATAGAGTTTAGTAGATTTTTCTTTTGTGATCTGGTGAATGGATACATTCTGTCCTGAATCAGTCTTGGGTAAACTGGTAGAGAATTGGGCAATACTAAGTTCTGTTTGAGGACTGTGTGATTCTAGAGCAGTGATTCTCAACCTTCCTAATGCCGCGACCCTTTAATACAGTTCCTCGTGTTGTGGTGATCCCCAACCATTGCTAGTAGCAACAAAAATAATTTTATGGTTGGGGGGTCCCCACAACACAAGGAATTGTGTTGCGGCATTTGGAAGGTTGAGAATCACTATAGAGTGTCCCATCTGGGACCCCTGGAAATGGTGTGCTGATTGTTCTTTTACAGAGTGACGAGGCTATTAGGTGCTTGATAACTACTTACAATAATAATAGTGATGGTCTGTTATTACGGCACATAACTTTATTCCTTACGCAAGTGTAACTCAAACATTGTAGTTATAGTAATCTCTTATTTTATGTGTATATGTGTCTATTTATGTAATGCATGTGTATATGTAAATATATGTTATCGGTAGGTATGGCATGTGTGTATAAATAAATAAATCCTGTCATTTGATCCTGGCACACTTTATAGGATTTATTGTTTCCTTAACATATAGAAATATCTAAATCACCACCATTAGAATTCGTTGCACTTTCATATCATTGAGTCTCACTTCTCTCTGAGCTCATCCACCCAGGACACAGAAAGTAGCCTCTGGATGTCTGTGTGCTTAACAGAACAAAAATGTCAACAAGCTGCTATTTATTTTATTAAACAGCTTGAGCAGAGATGTTTGGTCTGATTGCTGCAAATTGTTAGCTTATCACTGAACTGTCCTGATGATTCTTATTATTCAATTTGCATTGCTTACGATAATAATTATTACTACATAAAAGAGCACGATGCTTTTATTTGCACAGTTCTTTCATTAATAATTTAATTGACTGTTACATCCAAGTGTTTCTGCCACATACACATTGAGGTACTTAGAGATTGGCCCTCAGCAACTTCAGAAATCAGAATGTAGGTGTAAATTTCAAAGCTCAAGGTGGGCTGGTCGGCGGGTGCTGTGCCCTGAGGTCCAGGTGGTTGGCTCCACTTTTCCTCCCATGTTTATTTCCAAGCATTTTATGGATTCATCAACAGTGCCTCTGAGGCGGTCATTTTAACAACCTGAGCGACTAGAGCATGGTATACTTATTTTGGCTACTAAAATGGCAAGAGTGCTACTAATTTCTAAGTAAAAAAAGCAATGATGACTAGACAGTAAATCTGACCCAAAATGATTGAATCAGTTGGTTTGTATAAACAACATCTGTGTCTTTGGGGCTTCTTCTGTAGAAATGGTGAAAATTTTATCGGTCACAGCTTAGCTGACTCTCTTAGACTACATTACAACTGTGTAAGACATATGTGTTTTGATATATTTTGCTATAGAAAAACTTAGTTTGTGGATTTTTTTTTAGTGTAGGAGAGTACTACAAGTTTTGTCCTAAATTCATCTTATGTATATTAAATGAAATGATGAATTGAAATATGCCTTTCGAGAAATGAGATAATGGTTGTTTCTTTTCTTTTCTTTTCTTTTTTTTTTTTTTGAGACAGAGTCTCACTACGTCACCCTTGGTAGAGTGAGGTGGTGTCAGCTCACAGAACCTCAAACTCTTGGGCTTAAGTGATTCTCTTCCCTCAGCCTCCCAAGTAGCTGAGACTACAGGCCCTTGCCACAATGTCTGACTATTTTTAAAGACAAGGTCTCACTCTGGCTCAGGTTGGTCTTGAACCTGTGAACTCAGGCAATCCATTTGCCTCAGCCTCCCAGGTGCTGGGATTGTAAGTGTGAGCCACTACGCCCAACCGATAATGGTGTTGAACTTGATTCTGGTGAGTTTCAACCCATAGTGATATTCAAGGAGCTGCATTTTAAAACTTTGGATTTGACAGGGAAAATAAAATGAACAAAAGGATTCCCATTTGGGTAGGCCCATCTGAAAACATCTGTTAAGTCAAGAATGTCATCATCGAGTAAATCTTCCATATGAGAAATTGGGGTTTATTAAAATGATTCCTTCTCTTCCACTGCTGGGTGGTCCATTTAGAACAGTTTACAGCCTTTGTACCGGGGTCCATGTTCCCTGGGCTCAGGAAAGGAATGAATGGGGATAAATTAACCAGAGTGGTTATGGAAGTAGTTTGAGAGCTCAGTTTTATAATTTATGTTTTTGGAAAGATGTTTGTCCCATCGTAATTAAAAATTCTGTCTACATCTGTAATGACCAACTGAGTTCCTGTGAACTCTATGGGTGCCCAATCTGTTCGATACAGTTGAACACTTGTGAATTACCAGTTGGGAAGAAACAGGTCACTTCCTGGTGGCTAAGTTGTGTGTGTATATATCCCCTGGGGTTGGCTAGGTAATGGGATAACCTACAACCACTAAAATTCAGTGGCAGAAAATAGTGAAGTTCTATTTCTTGTTCACTCAACATATCCCTTAGAAATTGGCTGGAGCTCTCATCTCTGTCACCATTCGTAGGATTGAGGCTGATGGGATGGACATTTCCCATCGCCATGGCTGAGGGAAAGGAGAATGTGACAAAGTAGGTGTTGACTCCTAAGATTGTCTAGTAGTGACACATGTCATTTCCAATCACTTTTCATTGGCCAAAGCTAGTTGCCTGGCCACACCTAAGTCCAGGTAAGCAGAAAAATGTAGTTCAACTATGTACTGGAAGGAGAGAGAGCTGGAATGTTTGTAAATAGCACTGTGCTGTCAATTGTATAAACCTTCAATATAGTAGATTGAACTCTGGAAACCTAGCTCAACAGAAGCAAGTGAGTAGAATATATGAGAATTCTTTATGTCCGTCTCAGAAAATTGGCCTTGTCTCCTGAAGTAGGGTTGCTTCTTAACTTCAGTACTATCCTTTCTAGGTATTGAACCAAGGAACGGCTTGGGGCTGTCGGCCTCCAAATCCTCACGTCACACCCAGCCACTCAGCTGCTTGTTCTGCCAGTGAAGCATCCTGTGGCCTCTGCCTCCTGCCACCACTTTGAAGCTCCCTCCAGACAGAAATCTGGAACAGCCATGGGTCCTTAGTTTCCCCTTCTGAGTGTTCATTGCCGACTGTCCCAGTGTTTTAGGTCATCTCATATATTTCATCTTCCTAAGCAGGCATCTGCATATTTCTTCTTACAAGTACAAACTGCATTTGGTTCGGGCATCCGTCTTGGCTGAGCGGTAGAGAAGGTTTCCCTCATTTGTGAAGGTCAAGGTAGCGTCTGTTTTCCTTGGCTGAGTTCTCTCTGTTCACTTACGTTGGTCTCTGCTGGGTTGCTCCAGGTCACTTGCTGAAAGTCTCCCTGCTTGGAACAGAATACTTGGGTCCAGGCTTATGCTGTTGGCACAGTGCATTCCATTAGGGCCTTTGTCATATTCTTCAAGGCCCCCAAAGGAATTTATGTCCACACAAGAGAGTCTCAGTTTGCCAGCAAATTCAGCTATCTGGAACATAGCCAGGAGTTGGACAGGAACAAAAAATATTTATTTCAGAGGACAAAACAGTTACCTCCAAATCCATGCACTAAACTTTAAGTAGATCCTTGCTGGTTTTGTATTCTTAATGTAGCTGTACTCTTAATTAACTCAGTTTTCTGATCCTTTTTTATAGATGAGAAAACTGAGGCACAAAGAGATTAAATAATCTGCCTAAAGTCTCAAAGCTGTGAGTGGTAGAACAGGTTCTTGTGATTCTAGACTGAGTAGGATAATCAGTGTTTATGATGGTGGCAGTGAGATAAGGAAAAAGGTTGAACAGGTATTTAATGCTCTTTCCTTTTTAGAAAGTAGGAGAGAAATATGTAATAATTGTAGGACGATTCCCTTCAAAATAGCCAGTTTTGTTTTTTAATTCTAATGTGTGATGAGTATCAGTTGGCTGAGAAATTCCACTAAGTGGAACTGTGCTCCCAGATTCTGCCAAAGAATGAGGAGTTGCTGAACATCGAGTTTAGCTGGTGTATAAATAGACACTTATGAAATGCTTTTTTGCACAATCAAGATGAAACCACGACTCAGTCTGTGTCATGATGATCACCTTGGTTCTGGTATGCTTGGGTAGGAGTTGGAGGGCTTCAGGAGTAGCTCACAACAGGGGTAGCCCTGCCTGCACAGCTGAGGTTGGCAGCTTTGTAAAGAGGCTACCCACGTGGAAGCCAGTGGTGACCAGCTAGCCGACATTCACCCAGAGCCCCCATTTGGTTGTGCCTTGCAGTTTTTAAAGCCCAGTCGGTGCTCACAACAGTCCTGTGTGTTAGGCAAGGCAGGTCTCAGTGCCATTTCTGTCCTTCACATGGAGACAGTGAGACTTAGCGGGATTTACCCAAGGCCACAGCCCCAGGGCTAGCAGAGCCAGGTCAAGCTCCCCACCTACAGCTCAGTCTCTGTCCCCCATGCCGCTTTGCCAGTTCCTGCTCAGTTCATATGCTGGGGCAGGCACTCAGAAGGCAATCAAAGCCAATCTTTTCCCTACTCCAAGAAGCTTACTTTCCCAGTTAAAAGAGTCCAGGTCCACCAAGCAGGTAGAGAAGGAAAGCAGAGGCCTAGTCACAACATGAACCATTTTGCTTTGAGACAAAACAGAGACTTGTGATAACATGTACAAGACCAAAAGCAGCCTTGAACCTCAGGCAATTTGGGGACACACCTTTATCTGCTCAGAGCAGGCAGCAGCCTTCACTTCCTGGGTCTAGGCGGGGGCTGAGACTGTCCCCTGCCTTGGGATTGCTGGTCACCCTAACCCAGGCTGTGGAGTGCCCCATGCCTTCCTCTGCCTGGATGTGCCCTAGAGAAGGGAGGGGAAGGGAAGGACCTGCCTGGTGGTCCTAGACAGCAGCTCTGACCTCAGGGCTAGAATTGAAGCCAGTTAGGGGAACCCTGGGTCTCGATTTTTCTCATCTACAAATTAAAGAGTTCACACCTTCACTCCTAATGAAGGAAGTTCAAATCAAAAACAAGAAGTCGTGTTTGTCACTTGTTTGATTGGCAAATACTAAAAAGAAATGAAGACTATCCATTTCTGGAGAGGAGCTAAAGAAAGGCATCCTCTCTTAGTTTTTGCATCATGGCACACTGGGAAGCAAGTGGAGTGATTTGGGAAGGCATTTGGCAATATCTATCAAAATTTATGATGCATAGACCCAGAAAGTTCATCCTTAGGAATGTATTCTACAGATTTTCTCACCAGCATATTAACAACTGATGCATAGGGATATCTTAATATTGTTTGTAATAGCACTAGCCAAAACGGATACAGCCTCAGCATGTGGCGCCACAGAGGACTAGTTCAATGCACAGATGATATGTCCTGGCACCCTGGAAAGCATTAAATAGAAAGGTATGGAAAAGGTGCAAAGATAGAACACTGGTCAGGATTAATAACGTATGTTTATTGAATGCCATCTATATTCTGAGAAGTTTATGTGTATTAATTCATCTAGCCCCATTATACAGATGAAAAGGCCAAGACAGAGTGAAGATATATTATTATAACCTGCTCAAGGTCATAACGTAGTTAGAAGGTGGCACAGAGGGCGTAGGACACAAGTATTCTGGCTTCAGAATTTCACTTGTTGCCTCATTAAGTGAAAAAAGCAAGGTGTAGGAAGTAGAGTCCTACTTGTGTAAAAAATTAAAATCATGAGTATGTGTATGTATATGTGTTTATATATATATATATAGTCATATTTTCATAATTATTTTTGGCAGGATACAAAAGAATAAAAGTAGGAAGGACCGGGGTTCAAGGCAGGAGGGAAAACAATTTTTATTTTCCTTCCATTTTATGCCTTCCTGTGCTGTTTTGCCTTTTTATAAAGGGTATGTTTATCACTTTTTTTATATCTATTTCAGTATAGAGCTAGGGGCCATTTAAATTTGCTTTAATTCTTCCTGTGTTTAAAATATATCTACTAAACAATTGTATTTTTAAGTGGGAAAAGTTGAACCTAACCCTTTCCAGGAGCCTCCTCCAGATTGGAAATTTCCCGTGTTTTCAGCCGTGTTTCTCTAAGATGTAATAAACCATGTTCTGTACCCACAAGGCGCTAGAATCAAAGTCAGTGGTAGTGGACAGTGACATGAACATCAAAGATGGAGCTCTGGTGTCACCCTGCTGTCTGCTTAGAGGTGGTCTTGCCTTGCTAGGTCAGCCTTCACTTTCCTCCCCAGCAGAGAGTTGTGTCTGAGTCTGGGCTGGGGAGAGCCACGGGGAGAAGGGACGAGGGACGTGCTGCTGCTGTGCTTGGGAGTCCCAGGTAGGCACCTGCAGGCTCCATCCAGGCCTGGATCTTTGCAAGTTCCTGGTTATGACCATCAACAGCAGTGGTGTGTACCAACAACCAAAGTGAGCACTTCTTCTGGGGTAGGCACTGTGATATCTCTTCATGTGGCGGCCGTGTGCCCTCACCATGCTGTATGCCAAGGGGATCAGTGTGGTGACAGGAACAGTAATAGAACTGAGAAACCCCCAAGAGAAGGGCCGCAGTCAAGGTTCCTGGCCATACGCCCCAAGCCCCCATAATTTTTCACACTGTGGCACAGGTTTGTTTTAGTGAGGGAGGCCTTGTATCTCACACTCCCTCATGACAGTCTGTGCACACTTGCAGTACTTGCCACACTGTGTCATCACTGCTGCTATGGTGTGTCTGTCACTCAGCTGAGAGCTCCTGGTGGGCAAGGCCTTGATTTATCTCTCTAACCAAGTGCCTAGAACTGGGCCTTCATTAGGCCTCCAAGTGCATTTCCTGCATGGTTGGGGTTTGTGCTCATGGGCAAAATAGTTCTCTGAGCAGTCAAGCGGCCCTAGAAAACAACTGCACTTGCTGTCACTTGAAGAGAGATGCCAAAGAGGAGAAACAGAGCTCCATTTTAGTCATATTTGGTAACAAAATCATGGCCCTCAGAAGGGCTGGATGTATTGGCTACTCACATCTCAATTTGCTTTTAGCAGATCAATTTGTATGTCTTAGTCTATCAGGTTGCAATTTAGGAAGGGGAAGATGCTATTGGAAAAGAGCTGAAAAGGGGGCCAGCACCGTGGCTCCCACCTGTAATCCCAGCTCTCTGGGACACCAAGGCAGGTGGATTGCCTGAGCTCACAGGTTTGAGACCAGCCTGAGCAAAAGCAAGATCCTCCTCTCCCCACCTCTAAAAATAGCCAGGCGTTATGGCAGGTGCCTGTGGTACCAGCTACTCCAGAGGCAGAGGCAAGAGAATTGCTTGAGACCAGGAGTTTGAGGTTGCTGTGAGCTATAATGCTATAGCACTCTACTGAAGGCGACAAAGTGAGACTCTGTCTCAAAAAAAAAAAAAAAAAAGAAAAGAAAAGAAAAAGAAAAGAAAAGCAAAGAACTGAAAAGAAAGAGAAATCAGTGGAAGTGATAAACCAGTGGTACTCGGAAGTGGCTGGAGGTGGGAGCACCAGGTTTGCTCACTGGCATCTCCTGCGTTGAGCCTGCTATGACGCAGTGAGGGGGCATCTGGTAGAAACTTGTACGTGTGCACACATATGCATAATGTCTACAGGCAGATAAAACTAATGAGATAGAGATGGGAATGACCCCAGTACTCTATCCAAATTATCAGCCTGTAAAAAGAATATTATTCACCCAAATTGGAGGAAGGCTGGCTCTAAGAAGTGTGGGCACTTGAGCTGCCTCTGTACCCAGGTTAGCTTAGGGAGTCCCACGTCTAGGAAATGGGACAGGTCTAGGAAACAGTAAGAATGTCAGAGCATCTCATGGTCCCTCCCCCATACACGACCCCTCCTTTTACTTTGTGCCACATCCCTGAGCTGATGAATCTGGAAAGGACTGGGATCTGCTGTATCTGCACAACCTCAGCAGGGGTCAGTGGACTGGGAGGCAGGCAGCTCTACGTATCTTTGATGCCCCAGGTATTGGTCCATAGTCAAACCATCCAGGGAGCCCAGCATCTTATGGCCGTGTGGCAGTGCTATCACTAGCTGAGGCAGTGATGCAGGGGCATCAGGAGCCAGCTGCCTCTATGGGTAAAGACTTTTTTGAAATAACACTTTCCGGCTTTAGAAGAACCAAATGCTGTGGGAATAACTTGGACCCAGTGCACTTGGCTAGAAAGACCATCAGGGGTAAAAATAAGTTGCTTCAAAATTGCCTAATCTGTAACCTTGTGAATACTTATTTTTAAACTGATTGTTGTGATTTGAGGCTGTCCCCCAAATTCATGTGTTGGAAACTTACCTATATACTCGAGTATAAGCCGAGTTTTTGTGCCCAAAAACCCGATCTCGGCTTATACTCGGGTCATACAGGTTATTTGATTCGGTGCGCGCGCACCTAATCAAATGCACGTAGTCTCCAGTCGTCTTCTGCCGTCTGCTTGAGGGAGCGGTGCTTCAGCTCAGTCCACAAGTTGCAGCTGAGCTGAAGAGGTAGGCAGCTGAACTGAACTGTATTCCACTGAACTATTTAACCCACAATATTTAATGGCACATTTAATTAAGTGAAAACCCCATTTAAGCCAGTAAAGACTTGTAAATAAATGTTTATAAATCCTGAATCCTTATAATCAGGGGTTTTGGAGTATAAGGATTCAGGATTTTTAACCATTTATTTACAATGCTTTACTGTCCTAAATGGTTTATTCACTTTATTAAAGTTGCCATTGAAAATATTGTATATATTTTTATTTTTGAAATTTACCAGTGGCTGCTGCATTTTCCACTTTGGCTAATACTCGAATCACTAAGTTTTCCCAGTTTTTAGGGTAAAATTAAGG
>CAUYPK010020120.1:0-24655 GCA_963574355.1 Loris lydekkerianus
TTTTCTTAGAGTTTCATAGTTCTCTTTATAGAGATCAATCATGCCCTTTGTCAGATAAAGCCCAAATATTTCATCTTCTTTGGAACTACTGTGAAGGGAATAGAGTCCTTAACTGTTTTTTCAGCTTGACTATTGTTGGTATATATAAAGGCTACCGATTTATGGATGTTGATTTTGTAACCTGAGACACTGCTGTATTCCTTGATCACTTCTAAGAGTTTTGTAGTAGAATCCCTGGTGTTTTCAAGATATACAATCATATCATCTGTGAAGAGTGAAAGTTTGATCTCCTCTGACCCTATATGGATAACTTTTTTTTTTTTTTTTTAATGATATGCTTCTTTTTTTAATAGGAAAGGTGGAAGAAATATTTCACCTCATATTTTACAAGATATTCCTGAAATCACTGGCATTTTAAGTTTTAAGTTCTTCTGGAAGACTTAGAGAATCTAACTTTAGGTTTTCATAATCAGATTTGTGGTTTCATCACATGCATTTTAATACAAATAAATCATTGTTAAGTAAAAGTTTTCCAATTCTAACAAGAGATGTTATTTATTAAAAGTTTAATTTTGATTTACTAGTTATCCAATTACATTTTCTTTTTTTTTCTTTTTCTTTTTTTTTTTTTTATTAAATCATAGCTGCGTACATTGATATGATCATGGAGCATCATACACTAGCATCACAGACCATTTGACACATTTTCATCACAATAGTTAACATAGCCTTCCTGGCATTTTCCCAGTTACCTTGCCAAGACATTTACATTCCACATTTACTAAGTTTCACATATACTCTTGTAAGATGCCCTGCAGGTGTAATTCCACCAGTACCTTTCTCTCCACCCACCTCGCCCCTCCCTTTCCCCCTTTCCCCTATTCTTAGGTTGTAACTGGGTTGTAGCTTTAATGTGAAAGCCCTAAATTAGTTTCATAGTAGGACTGAGTATGTTGGGTACTTTTTCTTCCATTCTTGAGATACTTTACTAAGAATATGTTCCAGCTCCATCCATGTAAACATGAAAGAGGTAAAGTCTCCATCTTTCTTTAAGGCTGCATAATATTTTATGGTGTACATATACTACAATTTATCCATTCACCTATCGATGGGCACTTGGGCTTTTTCCATGACTTAGCAATTATGAATAGGGCTGCGATAAACATTCTGGTACAAATATCTTTGTTATGATGTGATTTTTAGGTCTTCTGGGTATATGCCCAGCAGAGGAATTACAGGATTGAATGGCAGATCTATTTTTAGATCTCTAAGTGTTCTCCATATATCTTTCCAAAAGGAATGTATTAATTTGCATTCCCACCAGCAGTGCAGAAGTGTTCCCTTTTTTCCACATCCACACCAACATCTCTGGTCTTGAGATTTTGTGATATAGGCTAGTCTCACTGGAGTTAGATGATATCTCAAAGTAGTTTTGATTTGCATTTCCTAGACTCTGCTCTGCAATTTGCTAGCTATTGTCCTTGGGCTCTGCTTGCTTCAGTTTCTTCGTTTATAAAATAAAACTAACAATACTTCTTACCTACTAACATTGTTATGAAGATTAATTTAAATAATGAATGTACTTAGTATTAACATATATTAGCAGCAAAATAAGTGCTGGTTATTAACTTAATTAGCTCCTGAGGTAGACTGTGATCAATGTATTGCCATGTTTGGGAGCCCAGAAATGGGTCTCAAGAAGGAATAAATGAAATACAAGGTAAGAATATAACTAAGGTAGAAATACTTTTTGCTTGGGGAACTGGAGTGTTAACATCCACCATGGTCATTAAAAAAAGAGAAGAGTAGAAACAAAATAATCATTCACCAAATGCCTGTCATGTGCCAAGCATTTTGCTAAATCCATTGCATGTATTATTTAATTCTGGTAGTATCACTATGAGGTAGGACTACAGGACCCTTCTTTATTTGTTAACCATGCCTTTTTCTGCCAAAGGAAAAATAGACTTCCGTTCACCTAGTCTTTAACTCATCCTTCATATCTCAATTCAAACACACTTCCCCTGGGAACACTTTGCTGACCCTTGTTACAGATGCCAGTGGTAGGATACACGTTTCCCTCCTAAAGTGTTACTTTACCATTAGTTATATTAACGTTTGCTTCCCTTCAAAAACTGAAAACATGTATGAAAGGAGTGTCTGCTCTGATTTGGGAGTTTTCTTTATTTGTTTGTTTTTGAGACAGACTCTCACTATGTCACCCTCAGTAGAGTGCTGTGACACCGCAGCTCACAGCAACCTCAAACTCTTGGGCTTAAGTGATTCTCTTGCCTCAGCCTCCCAAGTAGCTGGGACTACAGGTGCCCACCACGATGTCTGGCTATTTTTTTGTTGCAGTTGTCATTGTTATTTAGCTGGTGTGGGCCAGGTTTGAACCCTCCAGTCTCGGGGTATGTGACTGGTGCCCTACCCACTGAGCTATAGGTGCTGCCTCTGATTTGGGTTTTATTCTATCCCCACCACCTGGGACCACATAGTAGGCTTTCAATAAATACTTGTTGATTGAAGGAATAAATTGATATGTTACCCAGCATCTTCAAGTGAATATTCATTGTTCTACCAAGGAAAGATACATAGAAGACCCAAGACAAACCGTTTTCAGATTCTACCTCCTCAGGAACTGCTCATCAACAAAAGCTCTTTATGAGATGCCCTTGCTCCAAAGCCCCTAAAAATAACTGATTCTAAAGTCTGCCCATGCAGGAGTCCCATACTAAGAACACAGTGCTTTCACAAATTTGATCTTATGATCCTGTGTCCATTTAAAGAACATGTTCCTACATTGCTGGTGAGTATAAATTGATACACTATGTATGGAAATCAATTTGGCAATAATCATAAAAATAAAAGCATACATATGCCCTTTAACTCAGGATTTCACTTTTAGGAGTTATCCTTACAAACTCCTATGTGTGGAGGAATGGAAAATGTAGAGGTAGTCTTTGTATTACTGTAATAGCAAAAGACTGGATAAACAGCACATTGATAGGGAACTGGTTAAATAAATTATGGTACATCCATATGTATAATTATGGTACATATGATTACTATAAAGTCAGCAAAAAATATATAAACAGTTCTGTGTTTACTGATATGATCTCCATAATACATTATTAAATGATAAAAGTTAAGTGTATAGTGTATGTATAGTATGATATAGTTTGTGTTAAAATAAAGACAAAATGTACTTAGTGAGATACAACCTCACACTCACTAGGATGGCTATAATAAAATGAAAAAATAAACACACAAACCAGAAAAGAACAAATGTTGATAAATGGAACTCTTTTTTTTTTTTTTTTTTTTTTTTGAGTCAGGGTCTCACTATGTCACCCAGGCTGGGGTACAGTGGCATGACCATAGCTCACTGTAATTTCAAATTCCTGGGTTCAAGTAATCCTCCCACCTCCACCTCCAGATTAGCTGGGACAACAGGTCCACACTACCATGCCTTGCTGATTTTTTGGTGTTTTTTATAGAGACACGGTCTCACTATGTTGCTCAGGATGGTCTTCAACTTCCACCCTCAAACCATTCTCCTGTGTCACATCCCCAAAGTGCTAGAATTACAGATGTGATAATAACAGTCACCACACTTGGCCTGGAACTCTCATATGCTACTGTTGGGAATATTAAATGGTACAGCTGCTTTGGAAAACAGATTGACAGTTCCTCAAAAAGTTAAGCATATGATCCAGCAATTTCACTCCTAATTATATACCTGAGAGAATTGTAAACATATTCACACTACGACTTGTCCACAAATGTTCATAGCAGCATTATTCATAATGACCAAAAAAGTGGACACAACCTGCATGTTCATCAGTTGGTGAAATGATAAAATGTGATGCAATGGAAACGGTATTTAGCCATAAAAAACAAGGTACTGACACATGCTGCAATATGAATAAACCTTGAAAACATCATGCAAAGTAAAAGAAACCAGACAAAGAGCACATAGTGTATAATTTCACCTATGAAATGGCAGAATAGGAAATCCACAGAGACAGAAAGTAGGTTAGTAGTAGCCAGTAGTGGAAGGAGAGGGGAATGAGAAGGGACTACTAATAGGTACAGGGTGTTTTTGTGGAGAAAAGATTTGGTGAAATGTTCTGAAATTAGTGGAGATAGTTGCATAAGTCTGTGAAGATACTTAAAACCACTGAATATTGTACACTTCAAAATGATGGATTTTGGGCTTGGTGCTGGTAGCTCAGTGGCTAGGGTGCCAGCCACATAAACCCAGCCTGGGCCTGTCAAACAACAATGACAACTACAACCAAAAAATAGCCGGGTAGTGTGATGGGCACCTGTAGTCCAGATACTTGAGAGATTGAGGGAAGGAGAATCACTTAAGCCCAAGAGTTTGAGGTTGCTGTGAGCTGTGACATCACAGCACTCTACCAAGGGCAACACAGTGAGACTCTGTCTCAAAAAAAATAAATAAAAAATAAAATGATGAATTTGGGTTGCAAATTTTATCTGAATGAGGCATTATATTTTTAAAGGAAGGGCAAATTAAAGACATCTTCCAATGAGGAATAAAAACGAAGACTTAGGCGCCGTAGACCTTCCTAAGGAAACTTTTGAAGTGTGAACCTAAGAAGGAAGAAAATTGAACCCAAAAGGAAAGTGAAACACAAGAAGAAATGGTGCGAATATTTAGATAACATTTGTGTACATCAAATTATGACTACTCAAAGCTATTTTTTAATGATATGATTAATTTGGGAAAATAAAAATAAGATGAACAAAAAATATTTGGCAAACATTTAAGATGAAAGCAGTGAGTAAAGTTGAATAAGTCTTTTTATTTCTGAGGAAAGTAGATATTGATTAATTTTAGAGATTTGATGTGTTTATACTAAAATGTTAAGCGGCTGAGTGCACCGGGTCATGCCTTTATTTCAGCTCTTTCGAAGGCTGAGGATTGCTTGAGGTCAGGAGTTTGAGACCAGCTTGGCAACATGGTGAGACCCTGTCTTTGTAAAAATAAAAATATTAGCTAGGCATGGTGGCTTCTGGGGAGACTGAGGTGGGAGGATCGCGTGAGCCCAGGAGTTACAGTGAGCTGTTATCATGCCCCTGCACTCCAGCCTGGGCAACAGGGCAAGATTCTGTCTCTAAAAAGTAAAATAAAATTAAAAAAATACTAAGGGCAGCTCTTCTTCCTTCCACTCCTTAGTCTTCACGCTATTAAGTAGAACAGAGCAGTATCTGCAATAAAGAGGAGGACAGTGGCCCAGAGTGGCATGCCTCTTTCATTAGCTGCTTTGCACTCAGGGTCTGAAACATCATCATAGTTGGTGAATGAAGGGATGGATGAATGGTTTACTCTCTCACTTCCTTCTGGATCCTGATCAAATGTGGTTTCCCGGGGATGCTTTCCTGATCATCCTATAATACAGCAACATTCACCACCTGCTCCATCCACCTTCGTCTGTTTCATTTTCTTTTCATAGTACTCAACACCACTGAATGTAGTTTTTTTTTTTTTTTTTTTTTTTTGCTTTAAGGTTAATGATCATTTAATGTATTGACATTTTCAGTTATAAATTGTAATTTATAATTTCAGTTATAAAGTGTAATGCGCATATACAGGGGAAAACAGGTTCTGTAGACAATACTAGAGACCAGGAAGCAATCACAAGAAAGACTAACTCTGGAAAGAGAAGTAGAACTGTATTCCATACCTTATGTCTATATAAACTAAGGAAAAAAAAAAATAAAAGATTACACAGGACCAACACTTGATGTGAAAAATAAACTTGGGTCATTCTCGATTGCAGGGCCTTCTTTTCATGATCCAAATGGCAACTCTGTGTCCTATGAACTAAAATAGATATAGTCTGGCCCTGTTCATGAATGACAATCTGAGACATTAACAGTAGGTCTCCCTCTTCTCTTTAATATCCAAGACCCTGAAGTTAATTCAAGAAATTAAAAGGACAATCAGATCAGCATGTATACAATGTCAATGGCTAACTTCTCCCAGGTACAGATCATCATTTAAAAGCACACATGGAAGGAAAATGTTACTCAAACTTCCAACTTCCAACTCACACACTTAAGAAAAGACATCGCTAAGAAATGGAGGTGATGAGAAGGTGGGCATTTATGCAAGTTCTGGCAGGCAATCAATCTGAGCTCACCATCACCCCCAGTATGCATCTCATAACAGGCTCAAGTCTACTGACAGTGAATTTCCAGGCTGCACAGTGGCTGCCTCATGGGCTGGCCTCATGGGGGAGGGGGACTGGGACATACACAGGTGCCCAGGCTTCCATCCACACCTCTCCCTCTTCAGCCAGAAGGAGCCAGGGAAGTCCACAGGTGCTCTTTCCTTTAAGAGCACCCAGGGATAACTGAATTCTGTGTGGTTCCTGTAATTCCTGCCCAATAACTCCAAATTCAAATTGCACTTGATGCAACAGGAAAAACTATGAATGGTTTAAAGGTAAAACACACTGCTTTGACAATGATTATAATCTGAACAAAAGCCACTCATATCACACAGGACATAAAATCCTCATAACAGCATTTTAAACCACTGACACCACTGTTGTAACACACCACTTCTATCCAGAAAGGACACATTTCCTTCCTGGTGGAAACAGACACCCCCTTGGCAACAAGACCCATACAGACCAGCAGTCACTATTCAGTTTGTTTGGCATCTGGTGTAACATGGAGACGTATGTGTGTCCCAGAGACAGAGCCAACTAGGCAGTATGTGTACGAGACAGTATCACACAACCGGCCAAGGAAAACGAAACAGAATCTGTGCAACCTGGAGTGTATTTGGGGAAAAAAAGGACCACATGAAATGTGGGGCAAGGACACTCATTGTGCTAACCTGCCCTTGCAAGAAGGGACTGCTCACAGAATGCAAGACAGAAAACGGAGTCACTAGGAGCTATAAAACATGAAATGTGTGAATATGTGAAATACATATTTCATAACAATGGAAATAAGAGTACTGGACGGAAAGGCAAGACTGTGGGTTTTCAAGAGATTCACGTTTGGGGGCTCAAAACTCAATGTTCTAAGGTTCTTTATCACATGTGGGTCAGGAACAAAAACAAAGCTGGGGGCCTGGCCGAGCTGAGTGGTCCTCTGAGCAGGTCTCTCACATCCCTGGGCCCCACTTCCATATAGCCTGAGTCTTCCCGCTATGGTCTGTCCCAGCACTCAGTGGCAGTCACAAGGCCCTGTCTGGGACAGGACAGGTCCTCAGAGGAACAGAAGAGCATATTCCACCCGCACAATCCCCAGAGGGCCAGAAATAGGAAATGTTCTAACTATGGCTCTCCTTCTATTTCCCTCACATTCTTTTACTATCACTCTCACAACCTGTAGAAAAGTAGGCTCCACGTAGGCTTAGGCAGCAATAAAAACACCCAAAGCAGACACAAAACCACAACTCTGAATAAAGCAAATCTACCTCCGTAGACTTGTTTGTTATTGTTCTGCCTTCTTCAAGTGTTAAAGGATAAAACCCTAAAACTTTGAGGTTCAAATCAATTCCTAATTTGAGATGTTTTCTAAATCCTACTACCAAGACCTAGCAAAATAACGTGAGAATAAGCAGCTAGGGTTAGGCAGGTTTCTGACGCATCCTTTCCCAAAGCGGGGCTGTCCCCTGTCATCCTGAATGGATGGGGCTTGTGGAATCCAGAGGGCGGGTCTGGGGCTCTCATGTCACTGCCTCAGGGAAGCTGCCCAGGACCCAACCAGCCCAGCTCTGGCCTGAGCTTTGAAGGTCGGAAGTTAAACAGAAGCTGCAGGTTTTCTTGCCATGATCACTCATTTACTTACACATCACTATATTACTGTCACAACACAAAAAATAAATTATCCCTGAAGTTGCTACACTCAACTCTAAAAAGAAAATGCCTTTCAAAATAGGTATATTCAAATAAGGTATTCCAAGAGTTGCATTAGGAATGAACTAAAGCATTCGTGTTCATCTAAACAGCACAGTGCAAACCCTCCTCTGAGATATTTATATGGATCAGTTACAATTAAGACATCACTACTTTCAAAGGAACTATTACAACTGTGATTAAAAACGTGTGTCACAAACGGAAACGCCCTGCAGATCCTATCATTACACATGGGGTTATCAGAAGCTATGCACATCCAGATCTCAAGGCCTCTAGAAGACGCAGAAGAGAGACTAAGGCCATGCCCGTGACCACCCCAGCCAGCATGCCCAGTGCCAAATCACTGTCGTTGTCTCGATACCGCTCACGGATGATGACTTGATTGGTAGGCTGTCCATAAAACCCTGCATATGGGTACTGGTCGGGCACAGCATACGCTTGTCCGTTTGCAGCATAGACAACTTGAGTTCCTGGTGGGTATGCACCACCGTATGCTCAGGTGTCGGTGTGGCGTACGCCGAGTCGGAGGAGGGAAGAAACCACAGCTGTCTCATCAGTCATGACCACAGAGCCCACATACGCTGTGTTGGTCCTGGAATCCTGGAGTGTAAATTTCCACGCCAAACAATCACCTGTACTTTCTGCACAAAGACTGGCAGTTTTCCCATCTCGGCAAACAATCTGCAGCAGACAGTCTTTAGACTTCCCTTCTGGGGGCTGAGTACCCCGACATCGTGCCCCGTGCAGATGTTGATGCAGTCCACTGGCATGTGGACCTTGTCCTCGATACTCTGACGGGACTGGTCATCATAATAGATCAGGTGACCATCCGACCACAGATCAAACCAATTCTTCTTCCAGCGTTTCAAAATAGTACTCTGTCGCAGCAACCATCCACTCTTCACCGGAGAACTCTCCGACAGCAGCGCGCCAACCAGGGCAGGGAAAGCGAGGACGCAGCTCGGCCTCCCCTACCCGGATGGCCGCACGTCAGTGACCTGGCCGCCGCCTGAATGTAGTTTTTATTTATTTGTTGATTATTTATCTTCCCCCACTGGAATGTAGCTCCTTGAGAGCAAGGAGTTGGACTATTTTGTCAGTTTCTATGTACCTAAACCCAGAACTGCGCTAGTGCATAGCAGATGCCCAACCAGTATTTATTGAATGAATTAATCATTTTTTGTACCTCAGATCTTTTATAATTTTTTTTTAAAAAGGAACGGAACAACTGATCAATGGCAAATTCTATTCAATGATATTTATTATACAACAACACTGTAATGATCATCTCTAGATATGATGTGACCTCTTTTTTTCTTTTATTCTTCCCACTTTTCTCCAACATGCATCTCTTTTTTCTCTTTTACAATCAGAGAAAAAATCAAAACAACTTTTTGTAAATTTGCCGCTTGAGCAAACATTGTGACAACAACAGTTATGCAATGAAAGGTAAACAAACAAGGGAGTTTAAATGGGGAAATTGGGTCAAGAGCTTAGGGCAGGTGGTAGAGGCAGGAGTGGACTAGGCCAGCCTGGCAGTGTGTACTGCAGAGGAGCATGTCCCGTGAGAGGTGAGTCCAGCCCTGAAAGATGAGCAGAGGACAATAGCTTCTTTACCTCCAACCTGAGCCAGTAGCCTCAATTCTGAGTCTGATTCTGGCACTCCCACCCACCTGGCACCAGTCAGTTCTCTAGGACTCAGTTTCCTTATCTGGGAAATGCACTGAGAGGCTGCACCGTGGATTTGGGGCTGCCTCTGGCACAACAGGCCTCTCTGCTCTTGAGCTTCATTTGGGAATATTGGATGAACAATACAAAGGAGGAAAAAAACCGTAACCAAAACACATGGGCCCTGCAAGTTATCCATGATAAATGTATATATAGTGAGACTGACAAGATATTGACTCTTAAATATTAATTGTTTTCTCCCCACTGAGCAAGGTCTTTTTATTCATTACTCATAATAAACACAGTTCCTGGGGCCTAGAGACTTTTTGAAGACTCTCAAAGATACACTGAGATACAAAATGCAAAATATAATGGCTTCAAAATCTTTTGAAGGCAAAATTAAAATTAATAAACATTTAATCTGCAAAATTAGAGATCTGTGAAATGGGACAGATGTCAGCCAGACAGTTTCAACTTAATACAGTAATGTCTGGGGTGGGGGGGCTCCTATGGCAAGCACGTCTGGGGCCTGTGGAAGCAAAGTGAGGATAAGGTGAATTATAGAAGTTTTATGGTTTCCTGAATTTCACATTTTCTACTATGAGCATGTATCATTAGAAGGAAAAAAAAAATTCAATGAATGTTTTTGAAAAAGCATGTAAATGAAAAAGCTTAGGAAAGATCTGGGGTAAAATCGTCCCTATTTCCTCATCTCAATAAAGGCTTGTGGACAGTTCACTGTGTTGTATAGATAATAAGAATCAAAAAGGAAACTCTCTGGAAATGTGCATTTTAAGAGAGTCTACTCTAAGACTGCAATTGGGATAAATCTGTGTGTTGACACTTTGGTCTCTACTTCCCTCACGGAATCATAAAAGTATTAAACATTAGAATCTAGAGCAGGGGTCCTCAAAGTGCGGCCCGTGGGCCACATGAGGCGGTGTGATTGTATTTGTTCCCGTTTTGTTTTTTTACTTCAAAATAAGATATGTGCAGTGTGCATAGGAATTTGTTCTTAGTTGTTGCTTTTTTTTTTTAAACTATAGTCCGGCCCTCCAACGGTCTGAGGGACAGTGAATTGGCCCCCTGTTTAAAGAGTTTGAGGACGCCTGATCTAGAGGGAGCTTCCTCCTTACTGTCACCTCTTCTCACTGGTCATGGTGGGCTCTCTGAGCATGTCCGAGCCCAGGCCACTGCAAATGGCCAAGCCTGGATGAGCTCCGCGCTGCTTACAAAGTGGCTGTGCGAGCTAGCAGAGGTGGCAAGTGCCTGCTGTCCTGGCAAGGAGGTGTAGAGGCTGGGGTAGAGGGGTAGGAAGGCAGTGGGGTTCTCATGTTTTCAGTACTGCTTTCATTCATCCTTATGACAGCTACTTCACACACACATGCCCTGCACTGACATGTGTGTGCATGCACCCGAGCACACTCTCAGTCTGCCTAGCTGGCTGGCACTTCTCCCCCCAGACATCTCTGTTACCTGCTGACTAACTCCATGGCTCTCCTGCAAGTCGGCTAGTACAGGGCAGGGGCATGTCCTGCTACCTCTCATCCCAGCCAAGGACAGCAGCTGCTGTCGGCAGAGGGAGTAAAGAGGGGAATAGGACAACCAGCCTTTGAGGGAAACTTTTTTCCTCTTCCCAGCTGACTCTCCCTGCTTTGGCTAAGACAAGAGGACCAGAGAAAAGGGCTGTCCAGTGAGAATTGCTCCCTTCCGCAAAATGATGATGGCCTTGTCTTCCTAAGCCCTGTCTCCACCACACTTCTCTACCCTCTCCTGTTATGGATCCCGAAAGGCAGCTAAAATCATCTGGTGTCTCAGCTCTCAGCTGTCCCATTTGGCCCTGGAAACTTCCCAGTCCCCTATTCTTAGTTCTTCTGCATGTTGGGGTACCGCTTGCTGATATTATAGCATTTGATGTTTATGCCTCTCAGTTGCTAAGCATGTTGTATCTAGATAACTTCTTGTATTACTCTTAAAAATAATTACAAACATTTTACTTTTTTGTAGGGATGGGTCTTGCTATGTTGCCTAGGCTGGACTCATGCTCCTGGGCTCAAAAGATCCTCCCGCCTCAGCTTCCTGAGTAGTAGGGACTATAGGCTGTGCCTTTTATTCACTCATCTCTTCTGTTAGATTATGATAACTTTGAGAAGGTTATCTGACAATTTTAAAATATATTGTCTTGGCCAGGTGGGGTGGCTCGTGCTTGTAATCCTAACACTCTGGGATGCCAATGCAGGAGGATCACTTGAGCCCAGGAGTTTAAGCCTGAGCAAGAGCAAGACCCCATCTCTACAAAAAATAGAAAAATTAAAGGCTGGGTCTGGTGGCTCATGCCTGTAATCCTCGCACTCTGGGAAGCTGAGGCAGGAGGTTGAGCCCAGAAGTCTGAGGTTGCAGTGAGTTACTATGATGCCACTGTACTCTAGCTCAGACGACAGAGAGACACCCTCCCTCATAGTGAAAGCAAATTGACTGAGCTCCACAATGGCTCCAACATTCCCCCTAGCCTTTTATTTTATTTTATTTTATTTTATTTTATTTTATTTTATTTTATTTTATTTATTTTTGAGACAGAGTCTCACTATGTTGCCCTGGTAGAGTGCCATGGCGTTACAGCTCACAGCAACCTCCAACTCTTGGGCTTAAGCGATTCTCTTGCCTCAGCCTCTCAAGTAGCTGGGACTACAGACACCTGCCACAGTGCCTGGCTATTTTTTGTTTATAGTTGTCATTCATTGTTGTTTGGCAGGCCAGGGCTGGATTCGAACCCACCAGCTCTAGTGTATGTGGCTGGCACCCTACTCACTGAGCTACAGGCGCTCAGCCCCCTCTAGCCCTTTAGATTCTGGTATACAACTAAGTGCTTCTGTGGAGTCCTTGCAGCCTCCTTCCCTCCGTTTTCTGGAATAAATTTATTGCTGTCCCTGCCTCTTCTCTCTCTGCATGACAGGAAAAAGAAGTCCAGGAAAGGGAGGACTAGAAAGTGTACAGAATCTCCTTTCATAAGTAGCCTTGGAACTCACTTAAAAGGACAGCTAGGCTAAATGAGCTGCATAATGGGCTGTCAACACTCCAGGGGGCCCTGAAGGTAAATTAGGACAGATGTTTATACAGGATAGCAGGTGTGTGGATACTAGGAACCTTTGCACCTGTCAGTGGCTCCAGGCCTGTTGATGTGCTCATTGCTTGTGTGCCTCAAGTGCCTGGGCCTGGGCCTTCACAGCCTCTGGCATAGGTCTCTGAGTCAAAGGACATGTGACTGTTGGCGGTTTTGTGTACCTGAGACTGTGTGCTGCCTCGTCACTGCAGGAAGTTCAGGTTCTTTGGTTGGAATAGTGAATCACCCAGGAAACAGCAGAAACAGGCTGCCCAAGCTCCCCTACTTTTTCTAAGCCAGGAAAGGAAGGAAGTCCTCCTTACCCTGCTCTCAAAGACCAGCATACCCTTCCCACAAGGGAGGTGAGCTGTGCCTTATCTCCTGAAGATGAGGCTTTATTTATGAGGCCTCTCGAGGGAAGGGCACAAAGTCAAAGTTGCTCCAAGGTCTGGAGACAGGGCCAGGGCCAGTAACCAAGTGCAGTGACCAGTCTCTAAGCCCCAGAGTCATGTCACCTGATTGACCAAGGAAAAGATATTTTCATGTGCCAGACAGGACTGAGAAGTGGCTGCTGCCGTCAGTGCCCAGGTTTCAACTTACTCTGCTCCTACGGCTGGGCCACCTGACCTGCCAGAGCAGGGTAGACAGCTGCCCCTGCTCTGGGGAGGATCTCGCCTTCCTCCTCTTTCTCCATCTCCTTCTCCTCTAGCTCTCTCCCCAGACTGCCATCTACTCATAGATTTGGATTTCCTCTTGAAAGGGTGGGCTCACCTTCCAATCACCTCCTGGCAAAGGCCATATTCCTGCTTCCAAACAGGGAGTTGACCAGTGTATACACTGTCTACTTTCCCCAACTTGGGACATCTGATCATCCTGTCAGGACGTGAAGCAATTCTTCTCCTGCCCTCTAGCTCGTCTGAAAAGGCTTAACCCAGCTCTGCAGCTGAGTCTTTTTGCATTTTCTTACCCAGGTGGTACTGTATATTCTCTTGCAAAATTAATGCACTAGGATGGCGCCTGTGGCTCAGTGAGTAGGGCGCTGGCCCCATATACCAAGGGTGGTGGGTTCAAACCTGACCCCAGCCAAACTGCAGCAAAAAATAGCTGTGTGTTGTGGTGGGCACCTGTAGTCCCAGCTACTTGGGAGGCTGAGGCAAGAGAATCACCTAAGCCCGAGAGCTGGAGATTGCTGTGAGCTTGGCCAGGCTTGAACCCAGCACCCTCACATATGGGGCCGGTGCCATACTCATTGAGCCACAGGTGCCGCCCACAAAATTAACTTTCATTTATTAAATTACAGTGATAAATAAACCTGCCAGGCTGTGGGCAGATTGGTCAATCAATGTTTTCTGTCTTCTATACAAAAGCCTAGTTGGGGACCCAAAACACAACAGGAAGTAGCTTAAGCTATAAAATCAGAGCTGGGGAAGCTGGCTAGGGGATCACGAAGGCAAGTGTCACCAAGCTTTGCCAGACTGCTGTCCTAATTTGTCCCTGCAAGAAAAGATCCATCAAGAGGACTGGAATTTTCAAATTGGTGTTTCAGGCATCTGATGTGCTCAGCAAATGTTAGTTATATTTTATTGTTATTATCACTATTATTATTCTTATCCTTATGAAGGTGCCAGGGAGGCAGCAATGAACAAGACAGATGGGGTTTCTGCTCCATCCCACCTTCAAGTGAGACAGGGGACTGGCAGATACTGCTTTGGGTACAGCATTGCTACAAGCATTACTTTGGGCATTGCTGCCACATGGACTAAATCACAAAGTCTCAAAGTTTCTGATGGCCTTGATCAAAACAAGATAAAGGCAGAAGTTCCAACTGTTAGAACCAAGATAGTGGTGAAACACTGCCCCTTCCATGAGTTTTTCTCCCCTTATTTAGCCTGTTGCTTAAACAGAAAGGCAACAGGCACTAGGGTGCTGGTCCTCCGTGCAAGGCTGGTTTCCTCTGCGCCGACCCGTTCTCTTTTGCAAGGAAAGCTAACCTCTCCTCTGTCTGTGAACTAGACTTTCTAGCTTTCTATAGTTTCTGAATAAATCTTGCTTTTGCTTTATTCTGTCAGCTTGCTCCTGAATTCTTTCTTGTACTAACCCAAGTACTCTATCTTGGATATCAAGTGGCTCCCAGCACTGGGGTCACTTTCCTAAGTTACAAGGTTCTGATTGATCATCTACAAGTTTCCAGCACCAAACTCAGTCTCATTTACACACATGACCTTATGATATCCCTTCCTGCACTGCATTTTTGAAAAAAGTCTCTTTAAATCAAGGGAAATTTTAGACTATAAACTCAGGGAAAATCTTTGAATTCTTATTCCACTGAATTATACAATAATACATATTTGGAAAATTAATGAGTCTTAATAATCCCTTATATGTGTGCAGGGATGTCAGTTTTCAAAGCTTTTTTTTTTTTTTTTTGAGACAGAGTCTCACTCTGGGTAGACTGCCATAGCATCATGGCTCACAGCAACCTCAAACTCCTGGATTTGAGCAATCCTCTTGCCTCAATCTCCCAAGTAGCTGGGACTACAGGCAACCACCACAATGCCTGCTAGTTTTTCTATTTTTAGTAGAGATAGGGATCTAACTCTTGCTCAGGCTGGTCTCGAACTCCAGAGTTTAAGCCATCCACCCACCTCAGCCTCCCAGAGTGCTAGGATTATAGGTGTGAGCCACTGCCCAACCAAGTTGTCAAAGGACTTTCATACTTATTTCATCCTAGACAACAACCTGAAAAGAGATTACATACAGAGAAATGTCAATAGAACAACCTTACAGATTGTGATAACCTAGAAGATACTACAAAAACAGATTTCAATTAGACATTTCCTTTGTGTAACTTTTTATGATGAAGAGTTTAGGTCATACAAAAGTATGCCCATTCTTAAATTGGGGTATTTTTTTTTTATTGTGTTGTAAAAGCTCTTTATATATTCTGAATATAAGTCTCCTATCAGATACTTGATTTGCAAATACTTTCTCCTATTCTATGAGTGCTCTTGTTTTCTTTTCTTTTTCCACATCAGACAGGTAATGTGCTAACATATTAACAAGGTTTGAGGGAGGCACATCTCACATATAAATGTGAAAATTCAATCATCATGTTTATGAACTACAAAATAATCAATGTTCTTGACTTTAAAGTCTAGCTTGGCTAAGTATAAAATTCCAATTTGCCAGTTATTTTCTCTTAGACATTTAAAAATGCTACTCCTTTGACATCTAGCTTACACTGATGATCGAAATTAAAGATTTAATGTCATTCATCATTGCTTCTGAACAATTCTCAGCCACTACTTTTTAGAATATTGCCTCTATTCTATTTTGTCTTACAATATCCCAATTGAGTGTTGGTCCTACTCACTTTGGTCTTTGCGAGTCTTCAGCTTTCTTTCAGATTTTTTGAATTTTTATCCCTATCTGCTGCATTCTGTATAATTTTTTAGATCTTAGAGGTTTCTTTAGTTTACTAATTCTGTCTTCCATTTTATCTACTCTGCTGTTTAACTTGCCTATTGAGTTTTGTTTTGTTTTTTTTTTTGAGATAGAGTCTCAAGCTCTATCTCAGCACCCTGGGTAGAGTGCAGTGGCATCATAGCTCACAGCAACCTCAAACTCTTGGGCTCAAGCGATCCTCTTGCCTTAGATTTTCTATTTTTAGTAGAGATGGGGATCTCACTTTTAGTCAGGTTGGTCTCAAACTTCTAAGCTCAAGCAATTCACCTGCCTCAGCCTCCCAGAGTGCTGGGATTACAGGTGTGAGCCACCACACCCAGCCTTCTATTGAGTTTTTGATTTTAATTATCATGGCTTTCATTTCTAGATGTTCTATTTGATTTATTTTTCAAATCTCTCACATCTTTTTTGATAGCATATGGTTCCTTTCTCATATTTTCAGCTTTTTCTTACTTTTCTTTAACCACTTTAAGAAGTTCTTATTTTTTACTTCACATCTAATATTATGATTCTGTTATAGGAAGACGGAAAATATGCTGCCGTTTATTGAGTATGCTGACATTTGTTCATGCAGATTTGTTTCCATGTTCTTATTTATTTATTTTTTGTGTTTGAGCTTCATTTGTTCAAACTTTTTGTGTGAGAATCCTACATGGCTTGGGTTAAGAGCTGGCTTCTTCAGAGAAGCTTTGTGCAAAGCTTCTTCAAGGAATGAATGATTCACTACTAATTTTTGTTAACATTTCATCTTGTGTTTTCCCAGATCATGCATCTTACACATTCTGTTTTCAAAAGTACCTGAAGCCCAGGATTGAAAATTCTCAATGGAAACATTTTTTTCAGTAGCAGAACTCAGTTGAGACAAATTTCCCTTTCCCCTTGTTTTGCAAATGCCAGATTTTTCTGGGTTCATTCTTTCTTAAAAGCATAGCCTTTAAAACAAAGCCTTGCAAACACTAGTTTAATGACAGTCCTTGGTTATCAAGATTAGCCAACAACCCCAGGCAGCCATAGTATCAGGGTCCACTTAAAATAACATTGGTTTTCTGGTTTCTTTTTCTTCCTGTGCTTTGTGTAAGATTTGTGTAAGATTTTTCTTCCTCCTTCCCCCGACCCCCAGCTGGTCTATGTATTTACAAGAACGTTTGTCATGTTTTAGGTGTTTTTGTATTGGGAACATTGTCATGTTATCTAGTTCCCACATTGCCTGAAATAGAACTCCAGGGGGGGAAAAGCATAAATACAGGAGCAGATAGTTGCTAGAGTTCACAGCTCCCCCTTGGAGCCTTTTCTGGATCTTTGTATTACAGAAGATGACTTAATCAGATAATGGCATTCCTATGCTGTTAGGTATCTGATGACGTCTCTGGGTAATTTAGAACTCTGACCCAATCAGAATGCATTATTCTTAAGAAGAGTTTGAGGAAGGGAAATTGATGCTCTACATCTTGCATGCAGTCAGGAGGAGGGATGTTTGAGATAAAGGTGGATTTTCTTAGACCCCTCAATCACCTTCTGCCTAATACTCCTACATGGGGCTCTAGGGGAAGCCCTGTGGGACCATAGTACCTGCCACATGGTAATGCTCAATAAATGTTTGCTGATGAAATGTTGAAGCATAACTGAGTCATTGTGTCACAAGACAACTTTGATTTTCTGCAGTAAACTTCCCTCTATTGTTGATGTGACCAATCCAGAACCCTGTGTTGGAGAATACATTTTTTAAAACATTGATAAAGAGAAATAAGTGTAGGTTAGTGCATTGGGGTGATGGGCAAGAGATAACCATTTCAGATTAATTAAAGATCGTTTTCATTACAGGTGTTACTTAGGGTTGAATGGTGAGAGAGAGAGAGAGCTGCTCCGAAGCCTAGGTATGAATTGAGAATAGTAGCACTTAGTATACCCCAGCACTGTTCTGAGTTCTTTTCATCTATCAGTTCATTTAATCCTCCCCAAAACCCTTGGAAGTGGATACTATTATGATCTTATTTTACAGATAGAATCGAGGCACACAGAAATTAAATAACTTGCTAAGAAGTGATAGAGCCAGAATTCTAACCCAGGCAGTGTAGCCCATGGGCTTGTATGTTAAGCTATTATGCTGCATGGCTGGGCTTGGACCTTGGTTCCTATGCACAGAGCTGCCTCTCGTTCCACAGATATTGTACCCCGGGAAGCCTTTGAGCCTTATCTGTATTGTTCTCCAGATTGGAAATGACCAGTTCTTTATCTGATGAACTCTTTATCTTTTCTGCCATAGCTGGGATTTTTGTTATTTCCAGAAGTTGACTAGTTTGGACAAGGATAATAAAGACAAAGAAGAAGGGAAGGGCTGCGTGTGGTGGCTCAGGCCTGTAATTCCAGCCCTCTGGGAAACCGAGGCAGGTGGATCCCCAGAGTTTAGGAGTTTGAGACCAGCCTGAGCAAGAGCGACACCCTGTCTCTACTAAAAATAGAATATATAGCCAGGCCTTGTGGCGGGTCCCTGTAGTTCCAGCTACTCTGGTGACTGAGGTAAGAGGGTCATTCAAGCCCGGGAGTTTGAGGATGCTGTGAGCTATGATGCCAGAGCACGCTAGTCTGAGACAACAAAGTGTAACTGTCTCAAAAAAAAAAAAAAAAAAAAAAAAAAAGAAAGAAAGAAAGAAAGAAAGAAAAAGAAAAAGGAAAAAGAGGGGAAGAATCTGTACTCTGTGATTCTGATTTTTTTTAAAAAAATCAAAAACTTTGGAGGCCAGGCACAGTGGTGTACACCTGTAATCTGAGCACTTTGGGAGACTGAGGCAGGTGGATTACCTGAGCTCATGGGTTTGAGACCAGCCTGAGCAAGAGCAAGACCACATCTCTAAAATCTGGGCATTGGATGGGCGCCTGTAGTCCCAACTACTTGGGAGGCTGAGGCCAGAGAATTGCTTGAGCCCAAGAGTTTGAGGTTGCTGTGAGCTATGATACCACAGCACTCTACTGAGGTCAACAAAGTAAGACTCTGTCTCAAGGAAAAAAAATTCGAAAACTTTGATTACATGAACAGAGAAACATCCCCCTTCATGTGGCTCTGGGGAACCAGGATGCAACCTCATGTGTACCCGTGCGTGTTCAGGGATAAGAGAATTGATTAAGTTATGTTTAGGAATTTTCAGAAACACTATTTGGATCCCAGTTCCCAGCTTTTCTTAATTAGAACTGTTTTATCCAGAAAAGAAACAGAAGTAGTGGGTAGTCTATTCAGTATGATTTGGGTGGCAAGGCAAAACCTGCCTACCCAAACATATATTCCTCTTTCTGTGAAACCCCACTCTCTGAAGGTAAATGTTGTCCTGGGAAAGGCACATTTTAAAACCCTGTCCCTGGCTCGGCACCCATAGCACAGTGGTATGGCTCCAGTCACATACACTGAGGCTGGTAGGTTCGAACCCAGCCCAGGCCAGTTAAACAACAATGACAACTACAACAAAAAATAGCCAGGCATTGTGACGGGCTCCTGTAGTCCCAGCTACTTGGGAGGTTGAGGCAAGAGAATCTCTAAAGCGTAAGAGTTTGAGGTTGCTGTGAGCTATAACACCATAGCACTCTACTGAGGGTGACATAGTGAGACTCTGTCTCAAAAAATAAACGAATAAATAAAGCCATGTACCAAGGTCCTACCATGTGCCAGGTCCATTCCTTTCTTTTCTTTTCTTTCTTTCTTTTTTTTTTTTTTTTTTTTTGAGACAGAATCTTACTCTTTTGCCCTGGGTAGAGTGCCATGGTGTCATAGCTCCCGGCAATCTCAAACTCTTGGGCTCAAGCGATCCTCTTTGTTGCCCAGGCTGGCCTCAAACTCCTAGGTTCAAGTGATCCTTTTGCCTCAGCCTCCCAAGTAGCCAGGACTACATGGCATTGCCATGTTTTGTCTCATTTAATCTTCACAGTAATTCTAAGAAACACGCAATCATAATTATGAAGCATTTTACAAATGAAGAAATTGGCCTCTGAGAAAAGGAACTCACCTAGGGCAACACTGAAAGGTGCAAACAGTGGTGCCCAGAGACAAGGTGGCAGAGATGCTCAGGCAAGGTTTATCGAAAGGGGAGGTGACCCACCCGGGCAGTGCACAGATGGCCTCTGCCACAGGTGGGGGTGGGGCAAGGTTAGAGACCACCTTTATATGGGGGATGGGGGTTGGGCACATTCCACAGATTGCCTGTTAGGGTTAGGGTCTTTCATGAACTTCTGGGGGGTGGGGCCAGCCAGCTCCTTTGTCTTAGGAGGAGAGAGGGAGGAGGAGGAGGAAAAAAGGGTTTGTGTGTAGCTGCCTTAGGCCCCCCAACAAACAACTCAAAAAATGTCCGAGTCAGGACTTAAGCCTAAATTAGGATGCTAGAATCCCAGGTTTTTTGATTTCTCATACTCTCCTTTATAGTTATGCTTTTTCCCAGTTTCTGGAGAGTGGAAAGGGACCCTCACAGGAGCGAAGTCTTCACTCTTTGCAGTAATAATTACTTTGTGAGAAGTCCTGAGCCGCTAAGTTTCACTTCTTGGGCAAATGCCTGGTTGACAAGGTTCTCCCCGGGAGGGAAAGGAGATCTAAGCTCCTGCTCTGACCTTCAGGGGTCAAGGAGTGGTCAGGTCCCTGACAGCTTGCCTGGAGGTAGCTGCCAGGCGCCTGGAGGAAGTGAGCAGGCCAGTCCCTAGCACACCTGGAGCCTGAAGCTGACCCAGCAGCTGGTGCTCTCCCCACAGGGCTGACTCAGCCGGAAGCCGCTCTGGGCCGCCTTAACGGAAAGGGTCTGTCCTCACCTTTACCCTTCAACTGAAACATAGAGGCTGGGATAGGCCAGGCTGATGCAAGAACCAGAATTCCTGCTTGTGGGGTAGGGACAGGGCAGACGCGTTTGCAAGTGATTTGGGGGTACCACGTATGCCTGGTCCCGTAGCCAGAGACAGTTTTCCTGTCACCTGGAAAGTCACTCTATTCTTAGGTGTTAGCCGAGAGGTCTGCGGGTGCCTTCAGGGTACTGTTTTAGATTGTGCTGTGTGTGAAAGAGCCTCCAAAAAGGATGGTTCCAGAACTCAGGGAGGCAGCTGCTCCCCCTTTCTTGCTGAGGATGGCCACCCTGCAACCTGTGATTGCTGCTAGTGTGGCCAGGGGCTCCTGGAAGAGGAACCCCAGAGAGTCACCACAGCTGACTCTTAGGGTGGTAGAGCCCAATCCAATTTCCCTGAGCCAGAGAGGAGTCAGTCTAGTGTGGCAGGTGTCTATCTGCACACTGTGGGGACCTGTGGGACTGTGGCTGCAACAGGGAAGTAAGTGGGCAGGAAAGAGGTGAAAGGTCTCTCTCCAGCTAGGTCTCCACCTGCACCTATGATGTCAGCAAACCTGGGCTAGGCAAGGAAGGCAAAGAGACTGAGTCTTTCCCAAAAGCTGGGACAGGGCGTGGGACATGTCCTAGTCACAAGCAGGTCAGGCTCTGACCAGTCAGCTCGAAGGCTTCTCTGAAGCAGTGCTTTTTGTAGGACAGGACCAATTTCTATTCTAATCAATTTTGCTTACAATAATTTTTTAAGAAAGTAGTGAGGTTGGTGTTTTGTATTAGGCAACTCAGGGTCCCAGAGTGGGAATGGACGTGGGCATCCGGACTGGCCTGGGATATTACACCCTGATGTCATGCCACCACGTGGACATTGGATAGCAAACAAGTTCAGATTGGGTTTTTTTTTTTTGGAGACAGAGTCTCACTCTGTCCCCCTGGGTAGTGTACCATGGTGTAATAGTTTAATAGCTTACAGCAATCTCAAATTCCTGGCCTCAAGAGCTCCTCTTGCCTCAGCCTCCCAAGTAGCTAGGACTACAGGCACCTGCCACAATACCTGGCTGTATTTTTAGAGATGAGCCCTTGCTCAGGTTGATCGCGAACTCCTGAGTTCAGGTGATCCACCTGCATTGGCCTCCCCGAATGTTAGGATTACAGGCATGAGTCACCAATCCTGGTTGCAACTGGCTTTCTAACATTACCCCCTCAAGCTTCTGTGTTGCACAATCTGGGGGCAACAAAAGTATAAATAGAATAAGTCAAATCACCTTCTCTTCTGTGGTCAGAATTCTGGTGTCCAACCCTTAGCTAAAAAGCAAATATTATCTTGGCCACTTTTCTCTACACTCAAGTATCCCAGGGAGCAACAGGAGGTCTCAGGCCTGGGAACTCAGAATTGGCTTTGTTGCTTCTCCTCTGACCTCCTGCTCCCTGAGACTTTTTCATCAGGGCTACTGGAATTCAAAGCATGTCCATAGCTAGGACATATGACAACCAAGACTCAAACAAGTCCTGCTATCTAGGTAGGGTACAATCTTGGGGTCAGTAGAGTCTTAAGAAGGTGTGTCCAGATGTGGCAAGGTCAGGGAAGAAGAGCACGGGGCCCATACCATTGTCTTTTGCAGGCGTACTTACACACAGCCCATGCAACAGCAAAGGGTCTTTACACATGGGGAACTCAGCAAATACTCATTAAAGGAACATTTGGGGCTCAATTCTGGACTTGAAAAAAGTGGTTCTAACCACACCTCTACCCTTCACACAGTTGTGAGGTACACTGCAGTCCCATACCCCACACTTCTTCACCTCTGTACTTCTGCTTTTGTCCTGTTTCCTTACTTAAGATGTTCCTTCACGGGCCTAGCTCCTCCTCATCTGTTAAGTTTTGGTCTAGATGCCACTTCCTTCAAGAAATCTTTGCTGACCCTCTGGGTCTGGGTTCAGTGTCTGTCCTATGTGCTGCCCTTTAACACCTATACTTCCCTCCGGCATTAGCATACATCACACGGGATCTGTAGCTGCCCATTTCCCAGCCTGGAGCCTTCGTTAAACCATAAGCCTTGAGGGCAATGACTGGGTCTTGTTCATGCCCATGCCTTTGTGCCTAGCACATAGTAGGTGCTCACTAGATATTTATGGGATGACTGTGTTAGGGACACTGTTGCTTCTTCCACTTCCTCCTCTGTAGTTGACCTGGAGTTCAACCTCCTGCCATGTGAGACATAAGATTTACTTCTTGCAGAGAGAGGTCTGTTTTATAAGTCTTCAAGTTCAAAGAAATAATATCTGAAGGTAAAAGTTCAAGCACCTCAGCTGGTGTAGAGGGCATCTTCCTGCAAATAACCCCTGGGAGAGTGTGATAATCTTTTCTGGGGCTGATACTTGTTTTTTTGTGTGTGTGTGTGAGACAGAGTCTCACTATGTCGCCCTTGGTAGAGTACCTTGGCGTCACACCTCAAAACAACCTCAAACTCTTGGGCTTAAGCTATTCTCTTGCCTCAGTCTCCCAAGTAGCTGGGATTACACGCTCCTGCCACAACGCCCATATTTTTTGGTTGTAGTTGTCATTGTTGTTTGGCAGGCCTGGGCTGGATTTGAACCCACCAGATTCCGTGTATGTGGCTTATGCCTTAGCTGCTTGAGCCACAGGTGCCAAGTAGGGGTGGGGGGTGCTGATAATGTTAAGAACCAATGTGTGTGTGTGCTGAGATGAAATGGAGAACATTTTTAGGTCCCGAGTACCTCTTTGATCCAGTGGCATAATGAACAGTGATGACGGGCAACTGGAAAAGGAGACAGATGTGGACCTATTGAACCTGCACTGCACTGTGGGGCTGATGGAGGATCTCCCAATAGCAGGAGCTCTCCATGGAGGATATGTGGGGAGAGGAGAGGGAGTTCCAGGCTTATTTTGCCAGGCACCTGGCTCACGCCTATAATCTCAGCACTTTGGGAGTCTGAGGCTGGCAGATCGCTTGAAGCCAGTGGAGTTCAAGCCCAAGGTGAGCTGCGATTGCACCACTGTGCCCCATCCTGGGCAACAGAGTGAGCCCCTATCTATTAAGAAAAAGAGAGAAAGCTTATTTTATTTGCTTCATTGTTCTGTCCATTTATTTTGTGCTGATTTAATCAGCCAAGATGCTGTCATTTTATGTGTGTCTCTGTGTCTTCAGATCTGCCATGGAAGTGAGGAGGGAAAACAGGGACAGAACACTTATTGAGTACCTGTTCTATACCAGACGGTTGAGGGGTTTTATCTTGTTTAATCTTTGTAACAACCCTATAGATTTTGATATCCTTATTTACAGATAAGAAAACTGAGATTCAAAGACATCCCAACAGTAATGTTTAATTTGTGTCTGCTCTATCATTTTCAAGTTGACACCGTACTCAATGTTTAGAGTTTGGCGTCTAGAATAGGATACAGAAGAAAAGCTCAGATTGAGCCTAGTTCAGAGGAAGGGTTAAGCAGTTGGGCTCAGGGATCAGACTAATCAAATTTAAATCCTACCTCTGCCCCTTTATTGTGTGACCTTGGCATTAGGAAGGTGCTTTCCTTTTTCAAAAATACATAAATTCAGGAGGAATCACACTACCAGACCTGAGACTGTACTATAAATCAATAGTGATCAAAACAGCAGGGTACTGAAACAAAAACATAGAGGTAGATGTCTGGAACAGAATAGAAAACCAAGAGATGAACCCAGCTACTTACCATC
>CAUYPK010020122.1:0-66449 GCA_963574355.1 Loris lydekkerianus
GTTAGGTATACTCCCAAATATTTTATCTTCTTTGGCACTACTGTGAAAGGAATAGAGTCCTTGAATGTTTTTTCAGCTTGGTTATTGTTGGTATATATAAAGGCTACATTTTTATGAGTGTTGATTTTGTAGTCTCAGACATTGCTGTATTCCTGATCACCTCTAAAAGTTTTGTAGAAGAATCCCTAGTGTTTTCCAGATATACAATCATGTCATCTGTGAAGAGTAAAAGTTTGATCTCTTCTGACCCTATATGGATACCCTTGAATGCCTTTTCTTCCCTAATTGCAATGGCTAAAACTTCCATTACAATGTTAAAGAGCAATGGAGACGATGGGCAACCTTGCCTGGATCCTTATCTAAGTGGAAATAATTTCAATTTAACTCCATTCAGTATGATATTGGCTGTGGGTTTGTTGTAGATGGCCCCTATTAGTTTCAGAAATGTCCCTTCTATACCAATTTTAAGTGTTCTGATCATGAAGGGATGCTGGATATTATCAAAAGCTTTTTCTGCATCAATAGAAAGAATCATATGGTCCTGTCTTTTACCTTCATGAGTGCACCTGATCTGAAGGGAATAATTAAAGCATGAATTTGGGGTAGGTAGAAGCGAGGTCCTGAATATAGTGAGCCATGTTACATTTTCTCCATTGACTTTAATAAGTAGAAACGACCTTTTCAAATTACTTATTCTTTGTATAATGATTCAATATAACAAAAGAATATCCAATATAAAACCATATAATCCATTAAAATTAACCTGTCTTATTAATATACACCCCACATCCCAAAACACACACACACACACACACACACACACTGATAAACACACCTCCCACCCCCACATATGCACACACTTCCTGAGGTTAGGGCAGAAGAATCTCTAAGTGGGTGTCTGTAATGGTCTATGAGTTAGTTGTGCTACAGGTATAGATGCACTCTCCCTCTTCATAGGCTGTTTAGGTTACTGGGGATTGGATCCAATATTTGGGCCTTTATAAGAACAAGATTCAAAGCAGACTCAACTTTCAGGGGTTAGGAGAGCAGATAGGCAGCATCACCCACATGGGAAGGAGTAGCATCATGCTATGAAAGCTGAGAGTTTTTATAACCCTAACATGATAACTGCACATATGGCACTGCTGCCTCCACTCACCTGGTTGTAAGTTTTACCTAAATAGTGCAGGAGGGCAAATTTATTTGCTCAGGGCTTGTAGCTCAAGGTGACTATTTCTTTCTGGGTTTATCAGTGCATATTTATATATCAGAGAATGATACTTACTTGATTTTGTATATTGTACACAAGTTACAGAGAGAAAACCTGTGTCTTTCTACCCACAGGCCTATGGTACTCTGTAGGAGTTAACCATCACTGGTCTTAGACAACAGGTTGCCAATATTACCACTTCCTTGTGAATGCAATTTAAATGAAAGCCTGACTTGAGAGATATGAACTGATGATAGAAATCCATACAACTCAGAATAGAGACCAGTTCTGGATAGGCCAGTATCTGCAGGATAAGTTTGAAAAGATAACACACAATTTTGTTTTGAGCATTCACAGAGTCATAAGAAGTTAGTTCAAGACTTACCTTCTGCTGCATTTGGTGTGTACTTAACAAGGTCTTTCCACTTTATTCTTTTCTGTCATTAATGGTTGAAATAAAATGTTTTATTAAGTTTTGATTGGACTCAGAACTAGGCAAGGGTAATGGGATTTGTTAGGGGAAAGGAAAACAATCTTAAGCTCTATGTCTTCAGTTTATTTAGAATTCAGTGTCTGTGAAGATTTTTTTCCCCCATAGGATAATGTCTTGAAATAGCTCAGAGGATGATTTAGCCATCAAGTTTAAGACTTGATGAGTTTAGAATGTGCATGAATGAGACCTATTTTTACCATGAAACATTTTGTGAGAGCTCTCAGTTTGCAGAAAAGTTTCCATTGGAGTCCATTAGTAATGTCCCAAGAAACACCATGAATTAAGCCAAGACTTTTTCCTCCTCTTCATCAGGAAGAATTGAAGTAGAGATGATAGGGGAGTATTTATTAGATTAGTAAAACATTTAGGAAGCTTTCAAGTTGTGTGATTTCCAGCCCATTGCTTAGCTTCCTGAGTTCCACTTCTTTTCTCTCAAAGTTCCTGTGAAATATATATATATATATGGGATAAAAATAATTAATTATAACTCTCCCTTCAGTTGCTATGGCAATGGCAGTTTCTTAATGCAGCCTCTGTTCCTTTATGCCCTTCTGAATTAATTTAGTGCAAAACAGCTCAATTTTAGAAATAAAGTCCTTTGAAAATAGGTGTCAAGTATTATTATAGGGGTTTTATGGTATCTAGATGAGAAATTCTCAAGGCTTCCTGAAAGGCCAGGGCCTTGTGACTATGATTAGAAGGTAGAGTTCGCACCTCCACCGGGGCCTCTTCCTGTCTATGGATGTTCTATTTTGAGAACAACCAGTGGGAGTCCAGAGTAAGAAATATAGTATATTGAACAACATTCAGATTTTTTTTAAATAATTCCACACCCAATAAAAAGAAAATGGACTCAGAATTTTGGATTTGCCACTCTAGCCCCACTTTATTGTCTCTTGAATCTTTTTTTTTTAATGATTCAAGATTCAATGATTATCTATTGAAGCTTTTTTTTATGATTATGCCCAAAGGGAGCAATAGGAATGTTAATTTTATTCAAAATGATTTCTAAAATCCCAAAAAGTGACCACTATTAGATTGTTATTTAATATAATATGTAGTAAGTTAGGTATGTGGCCATTCTAGAAGATAAGTACCTCTTTTTAGTTGTTAGGTTCTATAATTTGTCTATAATTTCATTTGTCTATAATTTCAGTGACATTTGAAGAAGAATATATTTTAATAAAGTAAAATATTTCAGATATTTATATATTTATGGAGAATAATTTATTAATTTAAGATTTCAGTAAGTTAAGAAACAGGTCAATTTTTCTTCCTTAGGGGAAAAAAAGCTTAAGTTTTGTCAAAATCGCATAACCAAACTGATGCTGCTTATTAACAAATGAGAAAATTAACATTATTCATTGAACAAAGGCTTGTATCATGTCTTTCTCTGGGTGGCCATTTGGATTTATTCATGCAAATTTTGGTCCAACTATGAGTCATCTTTAATGGGATGGAATGGAATCTAGTAATAGAGTCCTAGCTCTTTTATATGATGAATAACTTAAGGAATTCGGCCCATTGTTTGGATTCAATCAATTTTACTATATCAGGTAGGGTTCCATCAGAGAGGCAGAACCACTAGGAGATAAATATTTATTACAGGGACTGGACTTTATTTATATGTGTGAGCTACTTGGTCTTCTGCACATCCATAAGAATCTCTGCTATGGCCTCCCCTAGGAAAGGAATTCTGAGAATTCTGTCCCTGAGTTGTCACATGACAAAACCACCACGTACGATTTGAGATATAAATATAGTCATACGTCACTTAATGATGGGGATCCATTCTGAGAAATGCATCTTTAGGTGATTTCATTGCTGTGCGATCATAAGATGTTGCTCTGGTGAGTCGGTGTGTGAGTGGGGAGAGAACGGGAAGATGTTACCGCAAACTATGGTAGATTTTGTATGTAAGCACTGTACACAGAGGCAGCACTAAATTTATACTCTTCCATAATATATTAACCTTAGCTAAATGTAACTTTTTTACTTTATAAACAATTTAAGTTTTTCAACTTTTCGACTCTGGTAATAACACTTAGTTTAAAACACAAGCATGATATTTTTTATCACTTAGTTTAAAACACAAGCAAAAGTATTTTTGTTGTATTCTATAAGCTTTTCTCTATTTTTAAAGTTTTTATTTTTTTCACTTTCTAAATGTTTTCATTAAAAGCTAAGACACAAACACAGTTAAATTTATTTTTATAAATAGAGGAATACATTCTAAAATAATATTAAATTATTTTAGAATGTATTCTAAAATACATAAGCCAGTAAAACAGTCACTTGTTCCCTTTGTCATGTAATATGGACTGTATATAATGGTATGTGCTAGACTGTTACATGACAGCCAGCACAGTGGGTTTATTTACACTAGTATCATCACAAACACATAAGGAATATGTTGCACTATGATGTTAGGACAGGCATGATATCACTAGCCAATAAGAATATTTCAGCTCCATTATAATCTTATGGGACCACCATTGCATATATGACTGTCATTGACCAAAATGTCTTTATGTGACACACAACTACTTCCTTTAATCCCGTAGAGATTAAATACAATGTAAACTGCTCCAATCTACTTCAACCTTTTTGCAATTGATCGTTTCTTATGTGAGTTTTAAAATCAACCATTAGAATTATAAATAATGAAAAGTGGTACCTGGCGATAACTTTTGTCAAGAAAAATATTGCTTCTTATAAATAGTGATCAACAGACCATATACTATAAAAATCACATCCATATGCCTTGTCATTATTAGGCAATACAGGCATACCTCAGAGATATTTTAAGTTTCAGACTGCCAAAATAAAGCAAATATTGCAATAAATCGTATTGCACTAAGTTTTAGGTTTCCCAGTGTATATAAAACTTACGCTTACCCTATACCATGGTCTATCAAGTGTGCAATAACGTTCTGTCTAAAAAACAATGTACATTCCTTAGTTAAAAAAATACCTTATTGCCTGAGGCTCAAAGGAGTAGGGCACCAGCCCCATATGTCAGAGGTGGTGGATTCAAACCCAGCCCCAGCCAAAAAAAAAAAAAAAAAGAAAAACCTTATTGCTGAAAATGCTGATACAGAGACACAACCTCAGTTGTTGGAAAAATGTCACTCAACCAAGAGTTACCACAAATGTTCAGTTTGTAAAAAAAATGCAGTATCTACTAAAGGGCAATAAAACAGAGTACAATAAAACAAAGTATGCTACTATAATGTAATGAATAAGAGCAAGATCTTTGAAATCTGGCAGCTGGAGGAATTTGAGTGCTAACGCTGTAAGTTACTAGTTGAGCAAACTAAACCTCCTTTTTCTCCGGTACAAAATGGGGACTGCAGTACCTAACCAGAATTACCTGGAGGTTAGCTGAAATGATATATAGTGTGCAGCGCACACTTTATTCCACCTAGCTCTCAGGATAGTGCCTGGGACACAGTAATCCTTCAATAAATTACAACTATAATTATTAACAGAATGTACACCATTATTTTTCAAACTTTTTTTTGATTTTATTTATAGTATAGTGATTGATAGCTGGGACCCTGTTTTGTTCAAATGAAATTCCTGAAAGCACTCTACCAAAAGGTGAGTATAGAGATACCAAGATTAAGATGCACTTTTGATCCCTCATTGATTTTTCAAGTCTATAAATTTTAAATCCCTAGTGCTGAAATGAGCTTTCTGCTCTCAGTCATGCACTTTGGGGCTGATTTATTTTGAAGCCAGTGGGCAGAAGAAAAAAGCACCTGGTAAGTGGTGCTTTCTGAAGCAAGAGGAGACTCTTCTGTTCAGAGAGAATTCTGCTGTTTCCCAACATGCTTTTCTTATCCTTGGTCCTGTACAAAGCTGCTTCATTTGCAGATGGCCAAGAGCCTGAAGCCAGATAATAAGCAAATGCAATTAGGAGAAATGGATAAAATTTCTTTATGTAAGAATGATTTTTTTCTTCACTCCCCAGGCTGCAGGAATTGAAATTGTTTGTAGCAGGAAGTAATAAGAGCAAGGAAAATTATTCTGGCTCTATACTATAAAATGAGTGAAAGAGGCAATTTGTAATCTGAAGTGGGCTTGTTTCATCTGCTTTGTGAAGAAATAAATATTGTGCTTGTATGGCCTCTTAAGCCATGAGGGGAAACTTAAATCCCTGTCCTTTCTGTCAACAATATCTATTTCAGGAAAACCATTTTACTCTAGGGGACAAAATGTAAAATTTGGTTAGAATATAAGTAGATTGAATAAAACATTCTTATAAAAGCACAGGGCTGTACTGTATAAGCAAAATGGTTATGATGGAGAGAATTATTTCCCTTACTTTCTCAGCAGTTCTCATCAGACATTCCTAAAGAAATACTTAAAAAATATAAAATGACTTCAGTGGTATCCAAATTTATTAGACTTGTAATCAGAGGATCTAAGTTTGAGCTATAGTTTTGCCATCTGCTGTTTTTTAACCTGGCACTTATGATCTTAGACTATGGATTGCTCCAAAATAAAACTGGGATGATACTAAATTTGTTCTATTTCCCACATAGTGTTGCTGGGAAGATTAAGAAATATAAAAAAAACATTATATGAGTGGGTACTGCCACTATTGTCCCTACTCCTAAATTAACAATCAAGGAAATAAGTAGAACTGAGGAGCTGGAATATAACTCAAAGTAAATATCTGAATAGCTTAAGGCTCAACATTTATTGCACACGATTAATGGATTTAATTTTTTAATTAACTCATACAATGTTTATAATAATGTCACGTCTAGTGACATGCTTCAGAGCTCAGGTACTAGATGTTGTCAACTTAAATAACAGATTTTCTAAAAGAAAATAATGTTTACCTAGGCATAGGACATTGCCGTGGGAATATGTGTGCCATAATCAACTGTGCATATTCGGAGTGGTAAAGGAAGGCAGAGGTTTTTAAAGAGAAAATAAGGAGTAGTACATAATTGTTTTGAGATAATTATCCTTGTTGGCAAAGATCCATTACAGGGTGGTACCGGTTTGAGGGTGGCAGCCAGTTGCTGAGCAGATGTCATCACAGAAGTAACTTTTTAACATAAGGTTGTAATGCCCTTTGTTCAAGGTGGTTGTTTCTGCCATCTTTTGCGATAGTTCTTATTATCAGGCATTTGTGCGTGAGAACCCTCCCTTTGTGGCCTTCCCTGGCTCTATTTTGGTTCTGACAGCTTTCACATTGCCTAGAGAAAATGCGCGTGGTAGACAGGCTGCTCTGATGCTTAGTTTAACGGGAAGCATATTTCTTGACATAGAACTTACAGTACAGGGAAACTGGTACACGTATAATTTCAGCTATTGTGGGATAATAAAAACCACATTTGCTTAGAGGTTCTGTGCAGTGTGCCTTTTTTTCATTATTTGGGCCTCACCACCAGTCTGAACTCCATGTTCCGCATGGCTGTGGTTTGTAGTCTTTAGAACATACCTTGTTGTCAGGGCTCGTATGCTGGCTGCCTTTTTCTCCTTCTGTTTCTTCACTTTTAGGGGAGGCGTTCGCTGTGCCATTGAGAAGGTGGAAATAAAATATTCACCACTTATTACAAGGTGATAATGAAAGGAAATGGATTTAAAAGATAGCTGCTGAGACTAACAGTAAATGTGGTGGTACAAAAATTACTTGGCTTACAGTCAATAAGGTATTCGATGAGAATTGAAGATAAGACAAACTCTGGGTCTGGAAGTAGAGTTTCACAGTCCTGTTCCTTCCAGAGCTCACAATCTAGTGTAGTAATTCTCAACTCTCATTCTGTACAAGTCACCCAGAGGACTTAACAAATACAGATGCCTGGCTTAAAATGCAGAAATTCTGATTGAATTATTCTAGAGTTGGCCCCTGGGTAAGTGCATATTTTTAAACGTTCCCTACATGATGTTATTTTTCACCCAAACTTGAGAATTAAGTTTGGGTGAAATTAACAGTTCTAATTAGTTCTGGTTTTATTCTTTTGTAAGCTACAAAATCAGGCAAGCCACACCATAGACTTCAGACTATCTATCTGTAAAATATGGATGTTATCCTTTGCTCTTCATTTGTGTCATAAGTAAACATTTGTGAAATTCATATTTGTGTTAGACATTATGATAACGTCAAAAGAAAGATGAATGACAATATCCACTGTAAAGGGGATTGTAGAAAAAAAACTTGAAGTGAAACTGCAGACCTGAAGAGCAAACTTCTTCATGACTTTTGATGTCTATGCTGTACTCAGCAGAGTTCATACTGATGGCGAGGCTCAAATAAATATGAAAAAAAAAAAAAAAAAAAGAGCACACTGTATAGGACCTTTGTACTAATTAATTAAATCAGTTTCTGCACCTGAGCAGCTGAAAGCTTCTGGCAAACAATTTGCACTGACAATTTACCCCTGATTTAATCTTAAACATGCAATCCCACTAAATGTTGTAATCCAGTGTATTTATAATCCCCCTCGCAGAGACTATTATTTCACACTTCTGAAACCTCCAGCATCATATCCACTCAACTTTCAGCTGCTGACATGGTTTATTATTTTATTGAGAAAAAATAGAAGCAATTTAAAGAGACCCACGTTGTTGAAGCATCAAATCTATCAGCATGCCAGCTACATACCCATTATGTTTTGCCTTTCTTCCTGTTGTGGTTGTTCCTGCTTGTATCTAAATGTATCAGTTCTCTCTGTGCTAAACCTATAACCTACCTGTGTTCTCAGCTGTGGACCTCTGCTACAATCCTCTTTGCTTCCATCTGCATCTTTGATTTAATCCCTCTCTCCCAGCTCTTTCCCATCAACAAATAACGCACTTCCCTGAGCAGTGCTAAACAGGAATATTCTCCTAGGAGTCCACAGCCGCCTCCAGCTGATGGCCTCTCTCTGCTCCTTCTCTGTAGTACTTCTTGAAATAGTATGTATGGGCTGTCTCTACTCTCTCACCCCACCACACTGCAGTCGGGCCACTGTCTGTACTCTCTATAAATGCCTTTCTTCTATAAGCTTCATGCAGTTTCACAATTAAGTTCAGAAACTCATCCTGGAAAAAGTGCTACATACGTCATTGCTGAATGTCACTATGGTCCCCTTTGAAGTACTTCAGCCTTGGGCAGCTGGGCACTGATGCCAGCAATTTCAGAACTTTTCATCCGGAATGGTTATCAGAGTTGTCATATGAGGTCTCCCAAGTTCACAAACTTATCCTAGAAAAGTGTTTTAATACACAACACACACATTCTGTAAATGTCATCACGTCCTGAGACACAGTATTGGTCTCTGTTCTCCTCTAAATTAGCCTCCAGATGGTAACTGAACACGGGCAGCTACTTCTAGAAACACTTTTTTCTCTCCCTTTGGTATCTCTGATGCCACAGTGTCTTGTTGTCCTGTTACATAATTAATCAGTTCTTTTTAGTCTCCTTTGCTCATGTCTTGAAATGTTGAGTCTCTCAGAAATTCATCCCAGCCCTTCCTGTGGTCTCTGATAGAACCCTTGTCCTATGTTTTGGTTCCATTAATTTAAATCTATCTGTTAAGGGACAACTATGAGGTGTGTAAGTGCACCTTTCTTATCCCCCATGCTGTTTCCAAAATCCAGCTCTTGCCCCTTCTCCAGTCTTCCCCAATTTATTAATAGAACTAATTATTCCTGCCTTTCAACTCCAAAACCTGAACGACAACCTCCATTCCTTTCTTTTCTCCCTTCTACCACATCAGATTCACCAAGAACTTCTGTTAGCAGTGTCTCTGAAATGTACTTGGTCTGACCCCTCTTTAACATCACCTCTTTACTCAAGCCCGTCTCATTTCTGCCCAGACAATGCACCAGACACCTAAATGGTTTCATTGCTGTCGCCTTTGCCTTCCTATAATTTATTTTTCAGAATTGTCATAGTAATAAAAAAAAAAAAAGATTATGTTACTCACTCTAATGGCTTAAATTGCAATTTGAATATTATCTGTCTTCTTTCAAAACAAATCAACTGTAAGAAAAAAAAACAAAACATTTTTGAGACAATTAGAATGAACATTTGAGGATTTTAAGTTTGTAGTTAATTTTGTTAGGAGCAATAATAGTATTTTGGTTATGTAATAGATTGCCTTTATTCAGGGATTTTTTTTATTCTTAGGAATGCATGTAGGGGTGAAATGACATGATTTAGGAATATTCTTTAAAATGCTGTAGCATCCCATCCCCCAAAAAGAAGGAAAAGAAGAAAAAAAGGATAAAGGTGTGTGGTCAAATGACAACTGTCAATTTAGTTACTTGGAGGTTCCTTATACTGTCTTCACTACTTTTACACATGCTTGACAATTTTCATAATATAAAGTTGAAAAAAAGACCACTGAAAAGTTTCTGGTTCTTTGTTGTGACCTGTATGATTGAACGTTTCCCATTTCCCTGGCTCTTCATCTCCCTTTTGTTTGCTATAATTGAGCTGCCTTGTCTTCTTTCTTTCCCCAGACACTGAAGTCTTTGTACCTCTCTCTGACCCCTCTGCCTGGCACACTTCTCATGCAGTGACTTATTCAGGTCTTGCTGCCAGAAACAATTCCCCTGACTTTACCCTTGTTCCCCACCCCCACACATTCTATTTTTTAAAACCTGGTTACTTTGTTTACATATTTATTGATTGTTACCCTTTCCTAGAAGTTAAGCTCTGTAAATCAGGAGCCTGGGTCTAATGCAGTGCCTAATGGGGATTCAGTAAACACTCCTGAAGGAATGAATTCGGTGTTTGAGTATTAATACCATTTTAAAAATCAGGCAACCAAGGCTGTAAAATAATCACCTATGTTTCTTACCATCACAGATACTAAGAGGCAGAACTGGGATGTGAACCTAAGGTTTTGATTCAGGGGCCCTTTAACCTCATTTATGTTCTTTCTGGTGTAATCAATTAACTGGGGGTGGGGCAGCAGAGCATAAACCCCCAGTCATAAAATTGAAAAACTGAATTGTCTTTTCAGTTATAATATCAGGAAGATATTCCATGGCTCTAATTAGATTCTCAAATAAGTTCTTGAGCTCCCCTCCCCCCAATTTTTATACATTGTTTCTTTGGTTGCTACCAGTACAACTGGCAATGTTAGAAGCTCAATACAGTATGGGGAATTTAAATGCTTGCTGACTGAAGCATTGTGCTGTCCCATCCTGAAGAACAATACTTGATGACAATTAAATAACCTTTCTGGATCTAATAATGTATTTTTTTACAGGCTATTGGACGTCCCTTTTTGCCTCCCTACTGGTCTCTGGGATTTCAGTTGTCTCGATGGGGCTATAACAGCATAGATGTGCTGAAAAAAACGGTTGGACGTTTAAAATATTATGATATTCCTCATGTAAGTGTACCCCAAAAAGTATGATGGGAAATGAAAGTGTGGGCAATTATACTGTAGTATGTGTGTGTATGTAAAAGGGGGGGGGAGAGGGCAGGAGAGAGAGAGGCACAGAGGGAGAGAAATGTAGAAACATGAAACTGGGATCTTTTTAAAAAAATATTTTCTCTTCCGTGTCCAATAAAAGAATCATTTTCATTTTCTTTTTTTCAACAAGTAACCTGAAAATCACACCAGTATTTAAATTTGCAATTGAATATAGTCATGGATGAGCTACTGATGATTCTTTGGCAATATTTGTTTGTTTTCCTGATGCTTGAACACCATGTCTGTGCTGCTCCTTTACACAGGACGTTCAGTATGGCGACATTGACTATATGGAACGCCAGATGGACTTCACCTATGACAAAACTAACTTTGCTGGTCTTCCTGAGTTCATCAAGGAGCTGAAAAATTCTGGAATGCATTATATCATTACCTTGGTAAATTTAAAGATCAACATTTTAATTCATATTTTCTAAGCTTGTAAAAATATATTTTACAATTAATTTATCAAAAAGTAGAATTTTGTGTATTCCTGAGGAACATTTTGTATCCTATTTAAAAATAAATGTTGTATTACATTAAAAGATAATACATTAGAAGCATGTCTTATATTATTCAATTACAGAGAAATGTAAAAAAGTAATGAGGAATCCAGCAAATTTTTAAAAACCCAGTGCTCTTTCTAAGAGGAAAAATTTGTTTTCCTTTTGATGGCCCTGTCCATTAGGATTTGAAGACCTGTCTATAAAAAATCCTAAACAAAGAATAATATAGTTATCAAGTAACTATAAGTTGAAAGAATCTTTTTCCATTTGGGAACATGACATTATTTTTTATTTAATACATTTGAATATTAGAGATTCTTAGGTCAATTTTTTTTTTTTTTTTTTTTTTTGCAAAGTTTACATTTAACTGTAATTAGAAGACAAACTCTTACCAGTAACAATATTCTCGGGAATTTACAGGATCCATTTTTGACAAAAGATGAACCACAGGGTATTTATAAACCCTATGAGCTTGGGCAAGAAATGGGAGTTTGGGTCAAAAACTCTGATGGAAACACAGCAGCTATTGGCAAGGTAAGGACATTAATGAAGAATAGATGACAACCTATTCTGTATTGAATATTTGATAAATACAATTCAGATGGCTTCAGAGAACGGGGATTGCCTGAATTCAGTTCAAGAAAACTGTATGTAGCTCCTCCAGCTGTGTTAATCCCCAAGTGTTTGGGGCATTGGCCTGGATAATAAGACTTTTAAAAAATTATTTAAGTTCTAGCGAATGGGTGAGAAATTTAAAGGATATATTAGACGTAGGGTAATATATTTTGAAAAAAGCACTCTTTTATAATTATAAGGTTACAAATAATGTTGACTGAGATTATACTAGAAAATTAAATTTTTATAGATTGAAGAATGAGATGTAAAATATTTCTTAAGTGAAAAGAAGTTCCTCATTTTTTTTCTTTTGCATAATGGAAATGTCTTTAATCATTTTTCTGTTTATCAAAGTAGTATAATATTGTAAAAATATATGTAATACTGACTTCTAGAAAGTAGAAAGTGATAATCCTTTACTCTTAACTATCTAAAATATCACTTTTATCATTTCAGTGTATAATCCTTCTAGATTTGTATATATTATAATTGCATTTTTAAACAAATTGGAAATGTCATTTAAAAACTTTGGAAGACTATAACAATATTATATTTTTTTATTTTAATGTATATAAAGCCATCTCATATGTCACAATATCACTAATGTGTGATATGTAATATTCTACTATTTTCATGTGGAGAAAATTAGTTTAACCAATTTCTAATGATGGAAACTTTTTGGTTCTAGTATCTTAATATTATAAACAATGTTGCAGTAAACATATTAATACATAGTGTTATATATACGTATCTCATTATCTCCATATGATATATAGAATTTTAAAATTGAAGTATTATGTTTAAAAATGAATGTCCCAAATTTTTATACATAATTTTTGTGTTTTCAAAATGTTTGTACCAGATTTTACACTTAGCAAATAAACATCTTTACACAGTCACCAATATAGGCAACCAAAAGGCTGAAAGGCATTTCGCTTCCCTTCACTTCCCTTTCCTCCCCTTCCTTACCCCTCTCTTCTCTTCTCTTCTCTTCTTCTCCTCTTTTCTTTTTCCTTTCTTTTCTTTTTTCCTTTCCCTACCCTTCTCTTCTTTACTTTCTATTTTTATTTATTTAAAATATTAAGGAGATACAAATATTTTTGCTTCATAGATTACTTGTATAATGCTTAAGACTTTTGGTATATCTATCACAAGAATAGTGTTTTTTATATCCATAGTAAATTTTTATCCCACATCTTCCTTCCCCACTTCTTGACTTCCAATGTCCTTTTTACGGCTTTGTACCCAAGTATATCCATTGTCTAGCTATCACTTATTAGTGACAACATATGGTATTTGCTTTTCCATTCCTGACATAGTTCACATAGGATAATGATCTCCAGTTTCATCCAAGCTGCTGCAAAAATATTCCATACAAATGGAAACCAAAAGTGAGAGTGTAGCCATTCTCATATCAGATAAAATAGTCTTTGAATCAACAATGTTTTTTTAAAAAGACAAAAGCCTGAGATGTGAGACTAGAGACATCTCCTTGCCAGCTGCTCATAGTAAGATAGAGAACAGAGGATTTCGCCATCTCTGACTGTCAAACCTAAACAGAAACATCATTCTGAGGGCACAGTGAAGCAGTAGGAGAGTCCAGGAGCCAACGAGGAGGTCTGGAGCTGAGGAGAACCAGCACAGAGGGCAGGTGACAGGGTACTGGCAGAGGTCAGCCAGAAGCCCTCTCATGGAGGACTGACTACAGGTGGGAAAGAGGTATCCTGCAGTCTTTGTTTTTGGACTGGACTGCTCCCAGGACTGCTTTGGAGAGGCTTGGATGAGCAAGGAAACTCAACCAGCATCGGGCAGCCGAGATTGAGAGTCAGGTGGGGTGAAGCTCCCATTGGCTTGGCTTTGGGGGAGACCACCATTGTAGGAAAGCATGTGGGAGAAACAGTCCACAGGGTCCTAGTGCACGGCAGTTCAGGCATGCCTGTTGAGCTTGGGCAGACATCTTTGGGGTGAGTTGAGTGACCCCTTCCCTCCAGGAAAACCACTTTGTTATCAGGGGCACTGTTTGAAAGGTCTAGAGGTATCACCTGAGAGATTTGCTGAGAGATTTGGGATCCTAATACCACAGGGACTGCATGCTGGGAAAGTGACCAGGCCCTGATTTTGGGCAAGTAGGTCTGGAGGACAGGTTTGGGTTTCTTCTGAAACTGGAGAGTGGCTTCCAGCCCCCAGTATTATACAGCATGTGTGTTCTGTGTCCCCTAACAACACAGCCTCACCTGGTGTCCAGGCAATATATTGCAACTTATATATGTGTGTGTGTATATATATATATACATGTATATAAATACATATTCACATATATGTATTTTTTCTCTTTGTTTCCTCATTCAATCCCTCCTCCATTTTTTTCCCTTACTTTTTCCTCTTTTTTGTTATTGCTGTTGTTTTTTTTTTTGTTTGGTTTGGTGTGATTTTTTTGGGGTGTATTTTAATTTTTTCAGTTTTACTTTCTTTAATAAATAGCAAGGGCTTCTCCATTTTGGTTATGGTTTTTCAGTGCCTTTATTCTTTATTTCATTTTTATTTCTCTCCTTTGGCAGAGATTTTTCTACTTTCCTCATCCTATCCACATAAATTTCCCATAGAACAACTAAGATATTCCTGTTTTTCTTCAGCTTACATTAGTTTATTGTTAATTTTATCTATTTTTATTATTTTTTAGAGTTTTCTCTGAGGGTTAGGGATAACAGTATTGGTCTGACTCAAGGAGGCCAATAGCTCATAGTCTAAGGTATCCTTCTAGCTTTGGCCTTTGGAAAGAGAGTATTGGTAGATGCCCACTGTGCCATACTGCTGATTTTTTTCTATATTTGGCAGAGTTTGGGTCATTTTTTTTAGCTCAGGCTGGTGAGAAAATTTTGACATTGGGGGACCCACCTAGCCTGGCCACCTAAAGTCTTGGACCTATGGTTGTGGCTCAAAGCACCCTGCCAAACAGCACCATTTCTTCTGTCTCTCTCTTTCCCTCTATCTGTCCTTCTTCTCTCCTTTTCTTCAACTCTTTCCTTTCACCCCCTTCTTTTTTTTCCATATCTTTTTCTTTCCTTTCTCCTTTCTTGCTATTTACCCTTTTCTTCCTTTTGACCTTATATCTAAAGGCCACTTCAGCACCTAACCTCAGAGATAAGGTAATTTAAAATGAATGACGCAGTGAGACAAAAAAATAGGGGAAGGAAGTTAAGAAGAAAACATGCATGAGGAGGAACCTGTTGGAAAATTATGGCAAGATGAAAATACCGAACAGAATAACCCCTCAAAGGGATCATGAGCTAGCCACCACCGAGGATTCCACCTATGAAGATTTAATGGAAATGGCAGAAGGGGAATTTAAAATATGGATGACAAAAGCAAAATGGAGAATTGATGAAAAAGTGGGAAAAACCCCCCCAAAAATGGATGAAAGATATGAAGAATATAGACACAATATGGTGGAGGTTAAGGAATTGAAGAAGTTAGAGAACATAAAGATACAGTAGAAAGTATCAATAACAGATTAGACCATGGAGAAGAAAGAATCTCAGAACTGGAGGATAAACCTCTTGAGGTAGTTCAGATAGTTAAGGAAGCAGAAAAGGAGAAAAATCAGAACATTCACAGAATTATGGGACTTCGCAAAGCATTCAAACATACAATTATAGGGATTTCTGAAGGGGAAGAAGAATGTCCCAAAGGAATGGAGGCCCTCCTGGAGGATATCATAAACATAAATTTTCCAAGTTTCACTAAAGATTCCAAAACATTCTGTTTGGAGGATATCAAAACTCAGGTCACCTCAACACAAACAGAGAATATGGTAATAAACCTGTTCAAGTCACATGGTAATTAATCTGTTCAAGACAGGTAATGAACCTGTTCAAAGTCAAGACAAAAGTGAAAATTCTGCTAATCCATCGGGGTAACTGTGGACTTTTCAGCTGAAACTTTCCAAGCCAGAAGGGAATTATTATCCACGTTCAGCATTCTTAAACAAAATAATTTTCGGTCCAGAATTCTGTATCCTGTTAAACTAAGCTTCAAAATTAATGGATAAATCAAATCTTTTACAGATATACAAAACACTGAGGAAACTTAGCACAGCAAGACCAGCTCTACAGGAAATACTGAGACTTATTCTCCCCACTGACCACCACAATGGACCACCAGAAAAGTAAACACTCAGAAAGTAAAAGACAAGATCTAGCTTCCAAAATGGTGCAAAGGATAAAAGAGCAATAGACTTTCGCAAAATAAGATGCATAGACCTCTACCACACTTATCAATTCTCTCAATTAATGTGCATGGCTTGAGTTACCCACTGAAGAGGCACAGGTGGTCAATTGGTTTAAAAAAGCCCAAGTATCTATATGAGGTGTCCAGGAAGCACACCTAACCTTAAAGAACAAACCAAGACTTAGGATGAAGGGTTGGAAAACAGTATCTCAGGCAAATGGAAATCAGAAGAAAGGAAGGGTTGCAGTCTTATTTTCAGATACCAGTGAGTTTAAAGCAACTAAAGTTAAGAAAGATAAAGATGGGCACTTTGTACTTGTCAAGGGAACAATACAACAAGAGGACATTTCAATTCTAAATATTTATGCATCCACCTAAAATGCTCCCAGGTTTATGAAACATACTTTAAATGGCCTTAGCAGTATGATATTCTATAACAATATAATATCTAGGGATTTTAATACCCCTTTGACAGAACTGGACAAATATCCTAAACAGAAACTGAACAAAGATATAAAGGACTTAAATGTGAACCTAGAACAAGTGGGCTTAATAGATGTATACAGAACACACTATTGCAAAGCAAAGGAACTTATGTTCTTCTTGTCAGACTGTAGAGATCTAGTCACAGTGGATGTCAGATGTAAGGAGCCAGCCCTAACATGACCCATGGGTGTCCCCAATGCTTGGTGGTGATGAGGGAATGAAGAAAATAAAGAAAGACAATAGAAACAGAGTAGAATTGATAGAGTGGGCGTGGGAGGTCAATGCCCTTTGTGAGAGAAACAGTGAAGACCTCAGACTGGATGCATTTAGTTTTTATTATTTCTCTTGATTAGTTAATGGGTGTTTGTAGCAACAACAACATACATCATCTCTGCAGTTTCTCCTGCCCTAATCTGGATTACCCACCCAATAACCCTTTAGCTATTTTTATTACTTTTAGTTCTTAAGATACTTATCAATCACAAGCAGGATTACAGAAAACAAAGAAAATGGGAGCATGGACTTTGGAGTTAGATGCCACTCAGTTAATCCTTTTTTCCCCGTGGGGCAGATTAGTTGACACCTTAGTCATCTTCAGGAGCCAGGAAGAACACAAAACTGATCCTCTTATCTCACACCCATAGAATTAATCTTTCTTGCTCAATGAGTCAGCTGCACATGTTTTCCTAACATGGTTTCTTAAGCCCTTTCAGGCCCCCAGACAGGCCCTTGCAGACCTTTTTTCCTGGGGTCCTTTGTTCCAAGCTGTCTCATGAAGCCCCCAGTGTAGTGCGTTCTTTTTGGAGACTCATGTCCTTTCCCATTCTCCTGCATACCTGACCCTGATTACACAACCTTTTGTACAATCATTCAATAATATCAATCTAAGTCTATTTCCATAATCCTAACTTCCGTAATGTTTGCCCACATCAGACCACAGAACATACTGTAAAAGAGACCATATCATAGGACATAAAGCAAACCTCAACAAAATTAAAAGAACTGAAATTATACCATGTGTCTTCTCAGGCAGAAGGTAATAAAGGTGTAGCTCAACCCCAACAAAAATTTTCATTCTTACACGAAGTCATGGAAATTAAACAACCTTATGCTGAATAACAGTTGGGTCAAGGAAGAGATAAATGAGGAAATTATTAAATTCCTCAAACGTAACAACAACGAACCTACAAGCTACCAAAACCTGTGGGATACTGCAAAAGCAGTCCTTAGAGGAAAAATTATTGCATTAGACACCTACATCTGAAAAATGGAAAGAGAGCATATCAACAACCTAATGAACCATCTTAAGGAAATGGAAAAGGAAGAGTAATCCAATTCCAAACAGCAGGAGGGAAGAAATAACCAAAATTAAAGCAGAAATAAATAAAATTGAAAATAAAAGAATCATTAAGAAAATTAATGAAACAAAAAGTTGGCCCTTTGAAAAGATAAATCAAATTGATAAACCTTTGGATAGATTATCTAGATAAAGAAAAAATAAAATCTCTAATAATATTACTGTATATACTTGAGTATAAGCCAAGTTTTTTTGGCACAAAATTTGTGCCGAGTTCGGGTTTTTTGACACAAATCTTGTGCCGAAAAAACTCAGCTTATACTCGAGTATATACGGTAATCAGAAACAAAAAAGAAAAAAAACCCAATACCACAGAGATACAAGTGATTATTTCTGACTACTACCAAAAACTTTATGCCCAGAAATTTGACATTGTGGAGAAAATGGACCAATGCCTAGAGTTACACCATCTACCAAGACTTAACCAGGAAGAAATAGATCTCTTGAATAGACAAATATCAAGCACTGAGATTGAAGAAGCAATAAGAATTCTTTCAACAAGAAAAAGCTCTGAACAGATGGCTCCACACCATGAATTCTATCAAATCTTTAAAGAGCTTGTACCTATACTGTAGAATCTATTCCAAAACACTGAGAAGGAAGGAACTTTCCCCAACACATTCTATGAAGCAAAATCACTCTGATACAAAACCAGAAAAGGACCCAACTAAAAAGGAGAACTACAGACCAATTTTGCTAATGAATATAGATGCAAAAAATACTCAATAAAATCTTAGCTAATAGATTACAGCTGCACATAAAAAAAATTATACATCACAAATAAGGCATTTTCATTCCAGGGATGCAAGACTGGTTTAACATATGCAAATTCATAAATGTAATTCACCATTATCAATAGAAGCAAAAATAAAGACTATATGATCCTCTCAATAGATGCAGAAAAAGCATTTTTATAAAATTCAGCATCTTAGTAAGAACACTTAAGAAAATAGGCATATAGGTGGCACATTTCAAAAACTGATTGAAGCCATCTATGACAAACCCATAATATCATACTGAATGGAGTAAAACTGGAAACTTTTCCACTTAGAACTGGAACCAGACAGGTTGTCCTCTGTTGCCACTACTATTCAACATAGACATGGATATTCTAGCAAATTCGATCAGGCAAGAGAAGGATATAAATGGGGAAAGAGGAGGTCAAACTCTTTCTCTTTGCTGATGATATAATCTTATACTTAGAGATTCCCAGAGACACAACCATAGACTCCTGGAAGTGAATAAGGAACACAGTAACAACTCAGGCTATAAAATCAATGTCCATAAATTAGTAGTCTTTGTATATACCAGTAACAGCCAAGTTGAGAAGCTAATGACAGACACAATTCTGTTCAAAGAAAATGAAATATCTAGGAATATCACTGACAATGGACCTATACAAAGATAATTATGTAACCCTAGGAATAGAAAGACGTTAACAATTGGAAGTGCATACCATACTCTTAGCTGGGAAGAATCAACATTGTTAAAATGTCTATACTTCCCAAAGCAATCTACAGATTCAATGTAATGCCCATTAATATATCAACACCCTATTTTGAAGAACTGGAAAAAAATAGTTCTGCATTTTGTGTGGAACCAGAAAAAATCCTGTATGTCCAAGACAATTCTTAGTAATAAAACAAAGATAGAGGCATCACTGTACCAGATTAGGTTGCATTACAAGTTTACAGTAATCAAAACAGCATGGTATTGGCACAAAAATAGAGCATAGATATACGAAACCCAATAGAAAACCAAGAGATGAACCCAGTCTCTTATAGCTATCTGATCTTTGAGAATCCACACAAAAGCATACACTGGGGAAAAGAATCCCTATTCAATAAATGATGCTGGGAGAAATGGATAACCACATGTAAAAGACTAAAACTAGACCCACACCTCTCACCACTTACAAAAATTGTCTCAAGATGGCTAAAAAATTTAAATCTAAGACATGAAATGATAAAAATCCTAGAAAAAGGTATGGGAGATACTCTTGAGGATGTGGGCCTGGGGAAAGATTTTATGAAGAAGACTCCCATGGCAATTGCAACAACAATAAAAATTAACAAATGGGACTTAATTAAAGTGAAAAGCTTCTGCACAGCTAAGGATAGAACATTTCAAGCAAATAGACAACATTCAGAATGGGAAAAGATTATTTTCATTTAATAAATCTGACAAAGGGTTGATAACTAGAACCTACAGATAATTCAAATTAATCAGTGAAAAAAGAGCCAACAATCCCATCTATCACTGGGCAAGAGACATGAATAGAACCTTCTCTGAGGAAGACAGATGGATGACTAACAAACATATGAAGAAATGCTGATCATTCTCTGTCATCAAAGAAATTCAAATCAAAACCACCCTGAGATATCACCTAACCCCAGTGAGAATGGCTCACATCACAAAGTCCCAAAGTTGCAGGTACTGGTGCAGATGTGAAGAGAGTGGAACACTTTTACTTTGTTGGTGGGACTGCAAACTAATACAGCTTCACTGTAAAGTATGGAGAATCCTCAAAGAACTCAAATTAGGACTCCCATTTGATCCTGCAATCCCATTACTATCCATCTACCCTGAAGGAAAAAAAAATCATTTTATCATAAGGACATTAGCACTAGATCATTTATTGCAGGTCAATTTACAATTGCCAAGATGTGAAAGTGACCTAAATGCCTGTTAACACAGGAATGGATCAACAAATTGTGGTATATGTACACCATGGAATACTATGCAGCCATTAAAAAGATGGAAACTTTATATCTTTTGTATTAACCTGAAGGGAATTGAAACCCATTCTTCTTAGTAAAGTATCACAAGAATAGAAAGCAAATACCTAATGTACTCAATACTAATATGAAGCCAGTAGACAATCTAATTCCCACCCACATAGGAGAAAAACTAAATTCAATTCAAATTGGGGGGAGGAAGATTAATGAAAGGGGGAAAGGAGAGGTGGTGAGGGGATTGGTGGGCTCCCACTTAACAGACACAAGGTAAGGGTATCGGCACACCTTTGGGGTGTGGGACATAACTACAAGAGGGACTCTACCTAACATATGCAAATATTGTAATCTAGTTGTTTTTCTTCTCACATTAATCTAATTTTTTTTTAAAAAATAAAAGTGGTCATTATATAATGGTAAAGGGTACAATTGATTAAGAACACATAACAATCCTAAATATTTGTACACCTAACACAGAAGCTGCCAGTCTCACAAAGCAAATTCTGTAAGATCTAAGCAATATTTGTAGCTGGGTCTTTAATACCCCATGACAGAACTGGATAGATCATCCAAGCAGAAAATGAATAAAGAAAGAATGGACTTCAGTTGGAGTCTAGAACAAACAGATTTTCCTGATATTTATGGAACATTCTACCCTCAAACTACTGAATATGCCTTCTTCTCATTGACACATGAGACATTTTCCAAGATTAATCATCTTAAATCATGAAAAATTCTCAGGAAATTAAAAAAAAATTAAAAATCATACATGTGTCTTCTTAGACCACCGTGGAATAAAATTAGAAATCCATTTCAATAGAAACAATCAACTTTACACAAAGTTATGGAAATTAAACAATCTGCTGCTAAAGGATCATTGGGTCAATGATGAAATTAATATGGAAATCAGAAGATTTCTGGAACTGAAGGACAAAGGGGACTCATATTTTAAAATGTGGGGGATATAGCATAAGCATTCCTAAGGGTAAAATTCATATCCTTAAATGCCTTCATCAAAAAGACAAAAGGATCACAAATTAAGAATCTAATGTCACATCTCAAGGAACTAGAAAAGGGAGAACAAACCAAACCCAAAGGCAGCAGAAGAAAAGAGCAAAGCTCAGAGGATTTTCTTGTATTAATTTCAGTTCTTTTAGTACAAGTAAGGTTAAGTGTTTTTTTCATCTTTCTTTGTTGCTACTTCTTTGTGAAAAATCAGTACAATTGTTTGCCATTTTTCTACTGTGGAGTTTTGTTTTTTTTTTTCTTTGTTGATTTGTAAAATATTAATACATGTCTTACCAGTTTATTAGGTCTTTTTAAACTTTTTCAAAGCCTAGTGTCTTTTTTTCCTTTGTGGTTTCTGCCTTTTGTGTTATATTTCAAACTGCCTTTCTTAAGTCAAATTTGTAGAAACAGATATCCTTATATTCTTAGAAAATTTCTAAGTTTTCTAAGCATCTAAATCATGAATCTGCCTGCTTTAATTTTGTGTATGATGTCAGAGAGAAATTTTCTTATTCTGCTTGAGCTGTCATGACAAAAACTGAATGGTTAAATAACAAAAATTTATTTCTTACAGTTTTGGAGGCTAGAAAGTCAAGGATCAAGGTTTTATCAGTTTGGTTTCTGGTGTGGGTTCCCTTTCTGATTTACAGATGGTCACTTTTTCACTATTTCTTCACATGGTAGGGGTACAGGAGAGAGAGAGAGAGAGGGAGAGAATGTCTTTTACAAGGGCACTGATCTCATCATGAGAGCCCCACCTTCATGACTGCATCTAACCCTAATCACCTCCCAAAGGCCCCTTCTCTCAATACAGTTGTAATGGGGGTTAGGACTTAGGGCATCAACATATAAATTTTGAATAGACAATTCAGTCCATTGCAGGAATATAACATTTTTTCCCCCCAGATGGATAGATACTAGACCAAATCTCTCTTATTAAATATTTCAGCATTTCTGCACACTTTCGAGATACAATTTCTGTTAGAAATTTTCATATAGATATCTGTTTCTTATCTGTTATTTTTGTTGTATTTCTCTGTTATCCATTCCTGTATTCAATGTCATTTTTACCAAATACGAACTTAATATGAACTTAGGTATATTGATTTAGGCTTTTCATTTTCCGAAAATTTGTAGACAGTACCTTCAGTTATAGTTTCAGATGAATCCAGAATCAAAACATCTCATCAATTGAACTGAAATTTGAATTGAAATACTTTAAATTTGGACCATCTTTGACCAAATACTTTAAATTTGGTGCCATCTGAGACTTTCTATTGACAAATATTTTGTATCTATTAATTTGTATGTCACCTTTTGAATACTTAATCAGCTTCTATAGTTTTCATTATATTATTCTTATGACTGGTATTGGCACCATAGATATATTAAAGTATTGTTGTTACTATAAATATTACACATGTATAGTTTTTACATTTTCTAATTCTTATTTTATATTGATATAGAATTATGTGTGGATAAAAATGGCTAAATTAAAATAGAACAATATAAATATAACTTACATGCACTTTCATGGTTAGAACACTGGATGGGGATATGGGATTCTATTCTCATTCTACCATGAACTTGTTATGCAGTTACACCATCTCACTTGTTATTTAGTTTCACTGATTTTCAATTTTTGTTTGTGTGACTCAAAATGTAAAATAAATCCCAACTATAGAATTTTCTATGTAATATCAGGTGAGTTACATTATTTTGTTTGATTTTATAATCTATTACAGGGTTGGCCTCCAGGATATTCAGTATTTCTAGACTACACCAACCCACGTACAGTAGAATGGTGGATCCACATGTGTGTGGAATTTAAGAGAATCCTTGATTTTGATGGAATCTGTATTGTAAGTCTGAACTTATTATTTAAAAAACATTTGTCTCTGGTGAAAGAGTGAAATGTCCAGCCACTTGTCTTTTTTTTTTTTTTTGCTTGTTTGTTTGTTTTTCAACTAGCAATCCTTTGGGGGGTGAAAATTCTCTCTCCCTATTTCCTTATAGTCCTCTCTAACACAGCTCTAGAGGGGAGAACGACTTCCTCCAAGACTGGCAGCATCTGTGTCTGCCCGCTGGATCGCTGCTCCATCCCACTCTGAGCAAGGCTTATTTTTGCTTTCAGTATTGTTGATGCCTGATCTGTGCAGAGCAGTTGGGTGGGAAAAGTTGGGGAGTTAGGCAACAAATAAAGTTATTGAGTGACCATGACAGAACCAGCACCAAGTACATTGGGAACTCAGATGAGGGGCATTGACCTCTGGTCAATTGAACTCACATCTGAGGAAGTCCAGGAATGGTTACCAAACAGAGGTGATGGTGAGTGGAGGACTGACCAGTGAATGGAGTTAGCAAAGTCACAGAAGGTGGTGGAAATAACACATGTAGGTGTGCAGAGGAGAGAAACACAAGGGAAGTGCTCATGGTGTATTATTGGGACAATAGCCTGGTTCATGCCTAAAGGGCCCCAATGTGCCAGAGAGACACTTGCAAACAGAATCATGTAGCCAGAAGATTGAATGAAAATTAGAGAACTGCTCTTGAACAGAAGGCCCTTTTTCTCCATATATGGCTTAATTTATTATTTCTGTGATGCTTTCTTTCCCATTTCCCTTCCTCCTCACACATTCAGATTCTATGAGCCCATCAACATGCAGCCTTCGTACCAACTTCTCCATGGAGCCTTCACAAGTACCCTTATTAAAAATAATTCTGTTTTTCTGTTACTTCAACAAACACATTCTGTGCCAGGAGGCTTTGGGGATCATTTAGGAAAATTCTTGCCTTCATGGTGTTGACATTTTTGTGGGAGATACAGATAATAAACAAGATAAACATGTCACATGTAGATGGTAATAGTACTTGCTAAAGAGAAAAATTAATCTGGGAAGTTGAGTAGGAAGTTTGAGATCTTAATCGAGATCGGAATTTATGAAGGGTGATCAGAGGAGGCAATAGATAATGAAGACCAGAGCGTGAGGCATGGGGATATTTGAGGGAAGAGTATTCAGGCAAAGAACAGTAAGTACAAGAGCACTGAAGCAGAGTGTGGCTGAAATTTCTCAGGAAAGGGAAGAAGGCCAGTGTGGTTAGAGCAGTGTGAGAAGAGAGAATAATTATAGGGGAAATGGTCACGGGGGTATAGAGACAGTATCATAAAAGCATAAGGGACCGATTGTGAGATTTTGGGCTTTTACTCTGAGTGAATTTTTTCTGATTTTACTTTAAAACCACTGAAGAGTTTTAAGCAAAAGTTTTGTTCTGGTTGCTATATTGAGACTAGCCCATAGAAATGCAAAAATCTGTGAAAACAGAGGTACATCTAGGTTTTATGAAGCTTTAAACAATTTAAGTAACTCTTCAAAAAATGTTTTTTTGTTTTTTTTTTTAAAGTAGAGGATTAAATATTAAAATATGAAGGAGTCATGCAAAAGAAGTGACAATCTAGGCAAGAGACAATGGTGGTATCCCTTGAGATAGTGAGAACGCAGGGAGAGGCATGTGGTCCCAGTTATCATATATTTTCATGATAAAATTAACAGGATTGGATGTGAGCATCGGGAGAAAGAAATTAAGAATGAGTATGTTCATAGTCTTTAGAAGACACAGAACAGAAACGGGCAGTCCATCTCCTGCTGTGCAGTGAGATTCATAGATTGTGGAGCCCTTGCTCATGAGCCAGTTTATGCTATTTGTGTGCAGGGACACTGTCCTGTTTATCTCTGTGCCCCACAGAGCTCCTACCTTACCACTCACACGTTTAGACACTTAAATAATGTCTGTCGAATGAATGAGTGAATGATCTTTATGTGCTCCCTTCCCACAATGGGAAATAAGAAATCTATGCCCATTATTACTCAATGAGTTCTTATTTTTTTGTGAGGATATGAATGAGCCAACCAATTTTGGGACAGGCCAGATGCCAGGATGTGACAAGAATACTCTAAACTATCCACCCTATGTGCCTGGTAAGTAGATGCTAAAATGATTTTGAAATGTTTTTACATCCTATAAAGAAAAGTCTCTTTAATGCTATTGGTTTGTCTCTGGAAAGAATAAATTCACCAATCTATTATAATCTCGTAGCTCACCAACTAAGTAAAACTAATACAGAAATATCAAAGCATGTATGCACTCCTGCTGCACTTCTTTTGTGGGAAGGCCTTGGAATGCTTGAGAATTGTGTTCTCACTTGTCTCAGGAAGAACTAGATTCCCTTCTTTGACTCTTCTTACTAAGAGGCAGGCTGTGGTTTTGCACTGACTCTCAGATGACTGAGGTCTTCCTTTGGCTACAAGGTCCTACTGTGCCAGGAGGCTTTGGGGATCATTTAGGAAAATTCCTAATAATTTTAATTATAATTCCCACAACTTTTGCTATTTCTGTAACTAAAGTGTGATAGAAAATGGTACACAATGAAAAATTGTGAAGTAGAGTTTGATTGAGAAGTAGAGGTTTGCAGTCAGAGAGGCCTACCCTGACTGCAGCCTTCTTGTCTGAGTGATCAATAGCTTTTCATTTATATTTCCTTTGCAATTACAACCATATTCGTGTGCATTGATTTAGTTCCCAGTGAAACCATGACAAGAGAGAAAAGCAAAACTGAATAAAATCTAATTCAGAGAACTGGTAAGCCTTAAAGATAGACAAAAGAAATAGTATGCAAAAGTTACTCTCCTCTTTTATTGTTTCATGCAATAGCTAAATGAAAATATCAAGTAGGCAGCAAGATAAGTCTGGAGAGAAGGGCTCTGGGCTTGAAATTAAAAAAAAAATTGGAGTTATATGCATTGAAAATAGAATGGATGATTCATTGTATTAAGAATAAGAGAGTGTAAAAAATGAAATAGACAGATGGGTCTCCCAACTCTGAATCCTGAGTGACCCCGCACCTCAATGTTTAGGCTTTGTATAGAAGAAAAGATATAGCTAAGAAAACCAAAGGGAAGCCTTTGAATAGAAAGGAAGAAAGGCAGCAATGAATGAATTCTTACATCTCAGATGAGAAAACTGCATAGTCATTTCTATCAGATGCTGCCAAAGGGTCAAGTATAGTGAGTGCAGAATGTGTCCAAAGCATCGCTGGTGGCTCAGGGATGGGCTGCAGGAGCTAGGGGTCCACAGAAGAGAACTAGAGCACAAGCTTGTTACTGCGTTACTGCAAGGACTACACAGGGGTGGGCTGCAGGAGCTAGGGGTCCACAGAAGAGAGCTGGAGCACATGCTTGTTACTGCGCTACTGCAAGGCCTACATACGGATGGGCACTGTTCATTTCAGTGGAGGGGGGGAGAGGGTGTCAAATTAAAATCAGAGAGGGAAAGGAAGCTGAGGAAATCATAGAGGAGTAAATAGATGAGGTGATAGAGAGGTGGGGCTGTCACTGAGAAGAGTGTGGCTGGAAGAGATGGCAACACCCACACACAGCAGGAGTTAATCCAAGACAGAAGTCACTGGAAAGAGAGTACAGGAAAGCATCAACTGTAAGTGAACAGCCTCCTCGCTGTTGCTGGAAGAAGAAGAAAATATGTACATATTTAGGGGTGTCCAACCTTTTCTGCTGCAAGTTGGAAGAAAAAGAGTTGTCTTGGGCCACACATTCAATACACAAACACTAACAAAAGCTGAATAGCAGAAAAAGAAAAGTTCTTGCTTAACTTTCACAATATCCAATACCACACATAAGCAAAACAGGCTTCAACCCAGGCGGTGGCTCATGCCTGTAATCCCAGCACTCTGGGAGGCTGAGGTGGGTGGATGGCTTGAGCTCAGGAGTTCCAAACCAGCTTGAGCAAGAGTGAGACCCCCATCTCCTAAAAATAGCCAGGTGTTGTGGTGGGTGCCTGTAGTCCCAGCTACTTGGGAGGCTGAGGCAAGAGAATCACTTGAGCCCAAGTGTTTGAGGTTGTTGTGAGCTGTGATGCCATGATACTCTACCAAGGGTGACAAACTGAGACTCTGTCTCAATAAAACAAAACAAAACCAAAAAATATAGCCTTCAAATGCTCTGCAGGCAGCCCATGGACCACGGGTTGGACACCCTTGGGTGGTAGAAGAATGAAGATCTTCCTGTTAGAAAAGCTTCTGTTTTGAAGATCTATTCATTAGTAGGAGTGACATGGGGAATGCAATTGAATTTGGGGAGTAAGAAACTTGAAGAGAAAAGAGAATCTGCAGGTGACAGGCCGTATCAGAGAGGCAGAGAGAATTTATGAGACAAGCCTCGCGGGATTCTCAGGAAGTATCGAGGATTCATTTGAGGTGTGCAGTCTTGAAGCAAAAGATGAGGAAGAATAGAGGGGAGGAAGTTTAGGATTTTAGAAATGAAAATGTCAGTACTGCTCTTTAGGGTCAAGCTGTGTGCTATCCTACAAAGTAACATGGGAGCATTTGCCCAGGGAGACAGCTTTCACTCCACAAGGAATAGGACAGCGTGACGCAGTAACAAGCATGGGTGTTAGTGTCACACCGGCTCCAAATCCTGGCGCAGGCACTTTCTGGGTTTGTGAACTTAAACAAGGTTTTTAACTTCTGTTGACTATATGAATATGATATGAATACTATTTGCAAGTCAAGGATTTAAAACAACTATGGTGCATATTTTTATCATAATAAAAAATAAATAAAAAAAGAAAAAAAAAAACATCATACGTAGAGTAGGTGAGCGACATACAGACGTAGCTACTATTTAATCTGTTCCAAACAATTTAGGAGAATTTTTAAATTCTGGCTTTTCAAATGCTTTGCCAAACTCTGCAAAGAAGCAACTAATGTAGTTGATAATTATTACACCAACTTTCTATCTTCTTCATTGCTCCGGCATACAAAGCCAGAGGTGGCTGTAGGAAAGAGTCCTTGTTCTTACTCTGACTGGAGCAATTCTTCCACAAGCGAGGCTTAGTGTTGAGCTACATTATTCCTGGTTTATAGTCTTTTAAAGGACAAATCCATTACTATGCAGAACTTAAAAACAGGGAAAAAGTATGCGTCGGAGAGGAAAGCGACTGTTAATACCAACTTGGGACAATGAGAGAAAGAAACAAATCCTGTTAGGCTTTCCAATGCGTTCTCTCCAAAACAGACTATCGCAAAAAGAACCGAAGAAATCTGCTTGCAGTCAGGGCAAGTGTTACCAAGATCCTGAGGCTAACGACTCGGAAAGACCTCATGCAGGATCTGATGAAGATTCTTACTCCCTGTGCTATTTTTAACCAATATTAAATTTCTTTTTATCTCTTTTTCAATTCAACAATCTTAGGTTTTACCATTTTGTATAATCTCTTTGATTGGTAACTGTTCCTGATTGTATAGAGTTAGGCTTTTCAAATAATTAGGCATTATATTCTGGTTAAAGTACAGGAGTTCTGTAATTACCCCACTGCATTTCTGTGGGTAATTATCTACCTTTGTAAAACATTTTTTTTTCTTTGTGGCTGAGCAGGTTGGCTCTATTACAATATAGTTAGTGCTTAAAATGTTTTCTCAGGAGTGAAAGGATATGATGAGGTAGCTGCCTTCATCTGCAGGTGATAAGATTTTTATACCATGTCTGTGTTCCTGTCACTGGTTTTTTCCCTTTGTGTGTATGTGCACTACTAATGGTTTTAACATGAGCTGAACTGAGTATGTTAAATTTAAGTCGTAACTGACAGCCCAGGTAAGGTGATTCAGCTGTGCCTTACGTATCCAAAACATTCAGAGTTTCATTAGGCTTATTCCCAAGTATGTAGATTTAGAAATGAAATGTCAAAAGGTTCTACATTTCTTTAGAAACATGTCCTCTTCAAAATAATAACAGGTTGGGGGAAAACTTTATGGTAGAAGCCGTAATGCTTAAATGGACAAGATTCTCCCTCCTCCCCTGCTTCTTTCAAGAGAAGCCAAAGCCTTTTAGCATTTATGATCTTATGTATCTTCAAAATGTATAATAAAGGCAGCTTAAAATATTAATATCTCAATTTTTAATATCTAATAGAGAGGCAAGAATTTCAAGGCAGCAAAACCCAGGCTAAAATTAGATTTCCTTATGTGTTAGACTCTTTCAATCCTTGCTGCCATGCCAAACAAAATGCATTTTAAAAAGTCATAAAAGCGGAAATTAATGATTCTAAGGGGAAAAGCCCAGAAGCTACAGAAAAATAAGGTTAGAGCAGCTCCTCAGGTGGATCTGTACAAAGAAACTCGTCAAAACTGCTGTATAAAGAGCAGCCTTCAAGTAGACTTGCTTTAAATCAAGCCTTATGATAACACGCTGGATACATTTTGAAAGATGTGATTTAACTTTCAGAATCTCTGACTCTATGTTCAAAAGGCATATGTAGATGAGAGGCTTTTGGAATTCTGAGTTGGAATATTAGACAAATGCCATGGCCCACATGTTCCATGCTGGGGGTATCTGTAGCCAAACATGCCGTTTAACCATTTTCCACTGTGAAAATGAGGGGGCCTGTTGAAAAAAAAGTGTCTGACCAGGTGTTGCTACTTTTGCCTCTGTGCTGTAACATTCCCTTTTCCTCCTGGTCTTTCAACAGTCTCTTTTTATCCAACTAGCAGTTTTTATACTCACAGTATAATGAGTATAATGTTTTTAATCTTAATTTTAGGACCTTGTGTTCCAGTAGGATGGTATTAATATGACTAAGATCACAGAGAATATGGTTTGGTCCCAGGTATACTTGAATCCATATCTAATTCTTTTATTTCAAGTGTTTAGCACAGTGACAGAGAATGGGGGATTATTATTAGGTGTAGTTGAATCTTAGCTGGACATGGACAAACACTAAGAAACAGGTAATAAAATACAGGCATTCCTTGGAGATAATGCAGATTCAGTTCCAGACCACCACACTAAAGCAAATATTGCAATGGAGTGAATCACATACATTTTTAGGTTTCCCAATGCAAATAAAAATTATGTTTATATCCTATTGTGGTATATTAAGTGTGTAATAGCATTATGTCTAAAAATACACTTACCAAATTTTAAAATACTTTTTATTGCTTAAAAAATGCTAATGATCATCTGAGCTTTCAGAGAGTCACTTTTTGGTGGTGGGGAGTCTGGCTGAATCAGAGTGGTGGTTACTGAAGGCTGGGTGGCTGTGGTAGTTTCTTAAACTAAGACAATGATTAGTAGTTTGCCACATTGATTGACTTTTCCTTTCATGAAAGGTTTCTGTGTCAGATGAACTAAGAATCCTCTCAAACCCTGCCACTGTTTTGTTGAACAAGTTTATGTAATATTCTAAATCCTTTGTGTCCTTCACATCTTTGGTAGGAGTAGACTCCATCTCAAGAAATCTCTTATTTGCTCATTCATAACAAACATCTCCTCATCCATTCAAGTTTTACCACAAGATTGCAGGAGTTCAGTCATATCTTCAGGCTGTACTTCTGATTCTAGTTCTCTTGCTATTTCTGCCACATTTGTAGTTCCTTTTCCCTCTCAAGTCTTGAACCCTCAAAGCCATCCAGGAGGGTTGAAATTGACTTCAAAATTCCTGTTATTCCAAAATAACCTCGTCCCATGAATCATAATGGCATCTAGAATGTTGAATCCCTCCCAGAAGGTTTTCGGTCAGATTTGCCCAGATCCATCTGAGGAATCACTATCTATGGCACTGATAACCTAACAAAATTTATTTCTTCAATAAGAAGACTTGAAAGTTGAAATGATTTCTTGATCCATGGGCTACAGAATAGATGTTGTGTTAGCAGGCATGAAAACAGCATTAATCTTGTACACCTTCACGTCCTCGGTAACCAAGTGCATTGTCAATCAGCAGTAAAATTTTGAAAGGAATCTTTTTTTCCTGAAAAATAGATCTCAACAGTGAGATTATAATATTTGGTAAACAAAAAACAAAACAAAACAAAACAGTAAACTATGCTATAAACAGATGCGCTGTCATCCAGGCATTGCTATTCCATTTATAGAGCACAGGCAGGGTAGAGTTAGCATAATTCCTAAGGGCATAGGATTTTTAGAATGGTAAATGGATCGTCTTCGTACAGTAGGAAGCTGTTTTATCTACACTGAAAATCTTTTGTTTAGTGCAGCCACCTTCGTTTGGTGATCTCAGCTAGATCTTCTGGATGACGTGCTGCAGCTCCTTCAGGGGTACTTGCTGCTTCATCTTGCCCCTTTGTGTTATAGAGGCGGCTTCTTTCCTTCAACCTCACGAACCAGTCTCTTCCAGCTTTTCTTCTGCAGCTTCCTCACCTCTGTTGGCCCCCAAAGAATTGAATAGAGTTAGGGTCTTGTCCTGGATTGGGCTTCAGCTTATGGGCTGGTTTGACCTTTTACCCAGACAACTACAACTTTCCCCATCTCAGCAAAAAGGCTGTTCTGCTTTCTTATCATTCATGTGTTCACTGGATTAGAATTCTTAATTTCTTTCAATTCATTAAGAACTTTGCTCACTGAGGCCTACCCCTCAGCCTACCTTGGCTTTCAACATGTAGTCCTCACTAAGCTTAATCATTTCTAGTTTTTGATTTAAAACAAGAGCTGTGTAGCTCTTGAAAACTTATAGGCCATTTTGGGGTTATTTATTGGCCTAGTTTCAGTATCGCTGTGTCTTAAAGCATAGTAGGGCCTGAGGAAAGGGAGAAAGAAGAGGAATGGCCAGTTAGTGGAACAGCCAGACTACATACAACATTTGTTGATTAAGTTTGCCATCTTAGTTAGGCAGGGTGTATGGGATCCCCAAACAATTATGATAGTTACATCAAAGATCCTTGATCTTACATCATCACAATAGATATAACAATAATGAAAATGTTTGAAATACTGTGAGAATTACCAAAATGAGGCACACAATAGTGCCAATACACTTGCTTGACACAGGGTTGCTGCAAACATTCAATTTGTAAAAAATGCAATAACTGTAAAATGCATAAAAGAAAAGGGCAATGAAATGAGGTGTGCCTATATAAAGCAATAGGATTAAACGGCAGAGGGAACAGTAAGTCTAGCAAACTATTTTAGAAAAAAATTTACTGAATGCAAAGATAGTTTAAAAACTTTTTTTTAATGACAGCTAAAAATTGTATGCATATATGGTGACGACATGCTATTTTTATCCATCTACACATTGTGGAATAACTAAATCAAACTAATTGACATTACCTCACATACTTTTTTTGTAGTGGAAACATCCACAATCTATTCTTTTGGTAATTTTCAAGTATATAATACTTTGTTATTAGCTATAATAACCATATTCTAATATAGATGTTCTGAATATGTTCCTCAGGTTGGACTGAAATTTTGTGTTCTTTGACCAACACCTCCCTAATTCCCTACAGCCCCAGGTGGGACCACCATTCTACTCTCTCTTCCACGAGTTGCACTTTGAGATTCCACTTACAACCAATAACAATAATGTATGGCATTTGTCCTCCTGGACAAATGTACTTGGATTATTTCAGTTAGCATAATGTCATTCAGGCTTTTTTCACTTGAGATGGGTGCTTTTCAATGCTGTGAAGTGATAAATCACTTACCGGGTGCCCAACAGTGGGTACCACCTTATCAGTAGGAACACTTAGAAATTTTGCCAGGTGGATTAATTTTCTGTTGCTATAATAACAAATTAGTACAAATGCAATGACAGAAAAACAAGACAAATTTATTATTCTCTTATAGTTCCATAGGTTAGAAATCTGGCATGGGGCTCACTGGATTAACGTGAAGGCCTTGGTAGAGCTGCTTTCTTTTCTGGGAGCTCTAGGGAGGTCCTTTTCCTTTCCATCCCAGTTCCCACATGCCTTGGCTTGTAGCCCTTTCCTCCACCTTCAAAGCTGGCAATGTCGCATCTCTCTCTGATTTTTCCTCTACCTTCACATCTTTCTGAACACGGCTGGGAAAGAATTTCCCTTTTATGGATACCTGTCATTGGATTGGAGCCATTGGGTAATGCATGATATTTTTCCTATCTCAAAGTTCTTAATCTTTTTAAAAATTAACTTGTAATAATTATTTATTTATGGGGCACATAGTGATGTTTGGGTACATATAATGTAGAGTGATCTGATCAGGGCAATCAGTGTATCCATCATCTCAAACATTTATCATTCTTTGTGTTAGGCACATATACTCTCTTCTAGCTATTTGAAATGCATAATATAAGTATTATTCTTAACTATAGTCATTCTACAGTGCTGTAAAACACCAGAATTTATTTCTCCTATCTAACTATAATTTTGTGTGTTTTAACCTTTCCCTATACCTGATTCATCCTACCCTTCCCAGACTTTAGTAACCTCTTTTTTACTTTTTATTTCTATGAGCTCAATCTTCTTCTTCTTCTTCTTCTTTTTTTTTTTTTTAGTTTATGAATATGAGTGAGAACATACAGTATATATCAAAGTTCCTAATCACGTTTGCAAAGTCACTTTTGCCATGTAAGGTGATATTTACAGATTCCAATGGTTAAGGCATGGAAAATTTGGGGGGTTATTATTCTATCTACCGACCCTGTGACTGCAAGCTTTATTACACTCTGGACTTCTTTTGCTTATATGTAAATGTGGTATATTTTATCTTTAGTTTGGTGCCAAATTATGCACAAACCTTTGTCAACCAGATTATTACATTTCCTGGACTTGATAATTTTTACAAAACTCCTGCTCAGGGTTTCTCTACTAAGCCTGATAACTTTCCTCTTCATTAAACTCTCTGGATTTCATAAGACCCCATCTTAATGTAGATCATGGCTATAGAGCAAGTATTGCATTACTTTATTTCTTTTAAAACAAGTTGTGTCTGTTTCTTAGTCTCCCTCATGGTACCCTTCCCAGGTGGAATAATTTTTTCTTAATCATTACTGGAGTACTCTTCTTTCCACTCTCACTATTATACAAAGATCCAAATCATATTCCAGGAGAGAAAAGCAATTTGAGGAAGATCTTTCAATGGAGATGCAAGTCCAGTTGTTCAAGCCCAGTGTCTGCCAGAATTCTTGTCTTGCTGTTTCTGTGTGCACATGGGGGATCTTTGCAGGGCTGGAGAACCTTGGATTCCACAAGTACAAGTGGTCTCTTGGGGTGCTCTATATATTCATTTTCCTTCAAATGTCACTTCTCTTCTTTGGGATACTGTGAGAGTGTGGACCAATGGCAGAGGACCAAATCTTCAATCTTCATCTCTTCCTAGTGCCTAAAAATTAGTATCTCCCAATGTCTAGCCTCAGTGAATGTCTCTTTTCCTCACTGCCTTCATAAGCAAACTCCTTTCTTTCTTTTCCCCTCACATAATTTCCTTAAAAAGATTAGATTTCTAGAGGTAAAACTTGGAAATAAATTAGTCTGCTGAGAATTACTGCTTGAAAGCCTTTGCAAACATCTGTTGAAAGAAAGGAGACATCTTTAGACATCTCAAAACAATGGGGAGAAATATATTACTAGAACAAAAAACAGGTTAATAATTTGAAAAAAATGATTTTGCCATCATGTAGCTTACTTGCTATCAGAGATTTATGTCACTCCAAGGCTCCTCTTACTAATTTTCCAGCTAGATGTGCACAACACCTTCACTCCAGTTTGCAGTCAATGCCTTGAAATTTGACTTCATAAATTTAGGCTAATAAACAGAGAGTCTTAATAGGCAGGTTGAGACTATTCTTGGAAGGCTTAAATTGTTGAAAAAGACCATGTAAAGTAGGAAATACTTTTATTTAATGTGAAATAATATAAATTCATAATGATATTTATTCCTAATGAAAATATTAGTAATGTTGTTAATATATAAATTATTAAGTCATAAAATGGGCTATCAGTCATATTCCTTTTATTTAGTTCTCATACTATACCAATGAAGTAAGAATTACTAGTTCATCTTCCAGATAAAGAAAGTGAGTCTCAGAGTAGTGAACTACCTTGCTCAAGATCAGTGTCTCCCAGCACTCTGGGAGGTCAAGGCAGGTGCACTGCCTGAGACTCAGGAGTTTGAGCCCAGCCTGAGCAAGAGCGAGGCCCCGTCTCTACTAAAAATATTAAAACTAACCAGGTGTTGGGGCGGGTGCCTGTAGTCCCAGCTACTCGGGAGACGGAGGCAGGAGGAACTTTTGAGTCCCAGAGTTTGAGGATGCTGTGAGCTATGATGCCATGACACTTAAGCCCAGGGTGATAGAGTGAGACTCTGACTTGAGGGAAAAAAAATTCAGTGTCAGTACACTGCAGTGCTAGAACTTGAGGTCAGGTCTGTCTGATTGCAGATCTGTACTCTGTTACTGTAGGGATATTGCTCATAATGAAAGGAATCCACCAATAAGTATCTGGAGGTCCACGTGAGCAGGACTGTCAAATAAGTAGGAATTTAAGTTTGAAGCTGATACAGGAAACTGAACTGTCTTCTTTGATTGTGTTTGACAGAATCTCAGACAAGCAGGCAAGACTGGGGCACAAAACCATGGGAGTCTTTTTTTATGTGTGTAATGTCCAGTCACTTTGAGAATCTCTGACATTCATTGCTATTTATTTCATTCAAATAATGCAGAAGATTATAAAGCAGGACCAAAGGCAAATCCTTCACATACTTCCATTTGCATTACAAAAGGATTAATAGAGCATGTATCTTTTAGTAACCTTTCTGAATTATTCGCCTATTTTTCATATTTTAGGCTTTTATGCAGCAAATTTTTTCTTGCTGGCTGGCCTTGCTTCAGCTACATAGTCCAAATACATTTCAGAGATGGGCATATATATTTTTTGTCATTTGGTATGATGTTACAAATATATATATTTGGGGGGGGCAGGAGCCCACAGGGTGAAAGACCCTTGATTATTTCCATGTCTGCAGAAATGGAAAAACAGAAAAGGGTGGGCCAATCCCTACTGCAAATAGTTTTTTAGAAAACAAGGATTAATTTCCAGTCATTTCTCTTGTTTCAAGTTAATTTGGAGGAGGGAGCCCTTTCCTGTCTTAATCTCCCTCTTCCAGGAAGTTCTGAGTTTCTGCCCAAAGCCCTTTATTCCCTTTAGTGACCAGCAGAAGTAATGATTCTTATAACAGGTAGCAAATAATAGTGGTAATTACAAAAAATTTGTCAGTAGCAACCAAAAAAGGAAGGGGAATTCTGTTCCATGCCATTACTTTCAAAAGAGGAGGAAATCCTAGATTAGATTCCCTAGAACACAAAGCCTAAGGAAAAGTTTATCTAGTAAAGACTTTATTGAGGGGAGGGAAGCAAGCTAATGCAGAAAGTGCATGGTCGGAGGGGAAGGGAGGCTCCGAGGAGGGAAAGCAAATCCAGGCAGCATTTTACTAAATTGGCCAGGGTGTCCAAAGAAAATACAATTCGTTGCTCAGTCATCTTAATTTTTGTCAATCTGGTGAGTGTGAAATGTCAGTTCATTATGTATTTAATTTGCATAACTCTGATTATGAACGAGAATAAACATTAGTCCTCTTTATTAGCTTTTCAGGTGTTATTGACCTATTTTTCAAGGTTTTCCCCATTGTTCTATTGAGGTATGAGCTTTATTACACTGTGTCTCAGTTCTATGTATTACAAATATCTCCAGTAATATCTGGCTTTTTACTCCTTTTTCTTGTCTTTTGTCAAACATAAGTATCTAACTAAAATATTGTTAAATTTATCAATTCCTTTCTTTATCAATCTGAAATTTTAAAAAAATTTCAGAACTCATGGTCATAAGGATATTTTAAAAATACTTTATAGCTTTTCCCTTTCACATTTAGGTCTTTAATCTACTTGGAATTGATTTTGAGCAGTGAAAGGTAACGATTTAGCTTTGCTTTCTTTTTTTTTTTTCTATGTGGGAGAAGAATTGTCTCAGGACCAATGAAAAATTTATCGTTTCTCACACTTGTCTGAGCTGCTTACTTTTTCTTATATAGATATCCGTGTGTACTATGTATTACCTCTAGGAATGGAATTTCCTGCTTCATTGTTTCATTTTTCTTGCCCTTACCAATTTGACACTGTCTTCATTTCTATTGATTTGTAATAAGCCTGGAAACGAGAAGGGAAATAGGCCTTTCCATCTGAGCCTTCTTTAAGAGTTTTTTGGCTGCAGTTGCCACTTAATCTATAGATGGATTTAGAAAGGATCAATATATTTTTCATGCAGAGTTCCCAACAATAGGGCATTTTTTCTTTTAATACGTCTTTTAGAACTTCTTTTTGTAAAACTTTATAAGGTCTTTATGAAGTTTTAGTCTTAATTGTTAATCTTACTTCCAGATTCTCTGTACTTTTGATATCATTTTAAATGCCCTTTTAAAAATCATTTTACTTACTGTTCGTTACTGCCTTATGGGACGTAATCATTTTGAGTTTGTATATTGGTTCTTTATTCAGAAAAATTGTTATACAGTCATATATTAATTGTCATAAATTTAAACTTTAGGATTTTCTGTGTACACTGTTTTATCATGTATGAATTATTCATCAAATTGGTTCCTATTCTAATCCTTTCACCTTTGATTTTTTTCCTTGACTTATTCCTGCTAGATGAAAATTCCAGTACTGAACAGAAATGGTGGCAACTGGCTCCCTCTTTTTCCCAGTCTCAATGAAATATCTTTACTATTTCACAATTACATATGAAATTGGCTATACATATTTTTGTAGATAAATTTAGATTAATGAAATTTCATTATATTACTGTTTAAGAGATTTTTAGATTAATAATGAAGTTGAATTTTATCAAATCCTTGTTTTACTTCTGATGATGATTGGATTGTTCTTTGAAAATATGTTAATACATCAGTTATGTTGATTGATTTTCCTGATGATAAGTTACTTTTGTGTTTCTGAGATGCATCCACCTTGGTCCTTGATACTAATATCCAACTATGTCTCAAATGCAAAACACAACTAAAAAATTTTCTCACATCAATATAACACTGTTTTCACAAATTAAAAAGACATTTGATATCCTGGAAGAGATCATAGCCTAGTGAGGGTGACCAACATATGAAAAAACAAATAAAATATAAGGATATTTAAATCATGTTAAGAATGTATATTTATCTTATTTCATCCTTAGATATCATAGGTAGACTTTTGGCTGAGAGAACATTATGTCCTGATTCCAAGACTTATCTGGGATATCACTATGATACACATTCTCTATTTGGATGGTCACAAGCAGCACCTACCTTCTTGTAAGTAGTTTATAAAATCTTCATGGAATGTTTTTTATGTTTTAATATCTAAAAATTATTATTAAAGTAGACTTTAAAATATAGGAAAATAATCTGTTTCTAGCAGATAACACATTATATTAAAATTGTTTTTTAATTTTTAAAAAACATTAATAAATAATCTTTCTCTTCTAAAGTTTTATGTAGCTGGTTTATTATTTTTACTAAATTTTCTCACTGATTTTACAAGAATTTTTTCTGTTGCAACAACAGAAATGCCGAGTAGAATGGCCTTCATAGGCACATAAAAACCTGTCTAAGACAGCCTAAGCTAAGCATCTTGATTTCGGATAAATATTAGAGAAAATGGAATTTGGAGGCAATTTTATAATGCAATTACATCTCTAATTATTAACAAACTTGAGAGTTTTTTCTTAAAGGGGTTTGTACACTGTTGACTTTATCCTACTTTAACTAAACGAGCTCCTATACCATCAGCTCTGAACAAGAGTCCTTGTTAAGCCTGGTTAAATATGGATGTCTAAAGTCCTCATCATTAGAGTCCTGAGTCAGTGTTTGTACATGCTGTTATAGCAAGTGCAAATACCCCAAGCTTTGTAGAGAAAGCCTGTTCTCTCCTGGAGTTAACAATCCCAAACCCTGAAGCACTTTCTCTGTAACCACCTGGCTCATGCTGTTCTCTCATGAGAGTATGGTTTGTTTCATTATTTCTATCTTTTTCTGTGTGTATTTATTAGGGTACTCTCCTAGACTGCATTAGTAGAATTGGGTTTATAGTCTCAGCTATGGAACACTGTGCTTCCATTTACTATGTCCTTGTCTGTCTAAAACAAGTCTGCATTCTAACTCAGGCTTATTATAGTACTTTAACAAGTTGTCATCAATATGGGCAAAATAGATGTGATTGATAGAGCACCCTATTTGATCTGTGAAATGTGCTCCCAGAAATACTGGTTTTAAGGTCTGAGGATCAAGATAGAACTGATTATTTGGTCATATGCAAGTATAATCCATTTTTATGTTTTGAAATATAGCTGTGTTTCTAGAGCCATAAATTCAGGGGACTGAACATATTTTGGTGAACATGATAGATAACTACAGAACTGAAGATGAACATGAATGATTTAACAAGGCTGTCTCTTTATGAAAACGTCCTTAGGTTTTGATTTGACTGAAAATAAAATGAATAAACCATGTACTAAACTTGACAATGTTCTGAACATATATTTTAAAATATGGTTAATTAAATGTTCTGGCAAAAAAAATTATTCTTATAGTAGCTTTAAAAAGATGTTATTTTTTAAATTTCATTAGAACTTGGCAAAAAACCATTATTTTAAAATATGAAAATAACAATACATTAAAAATAAAGTCACTGCTATAAAACAGATATTAAGTAGTTAAAACTCTTTTGGGTTTATTCATTCTATTTTAATGCAGAGTATGAATTTCTATTAATAAGGCAAGGGATAAGTTATTTAGACTTCATAATGTCCCACTCACACCTGAATTGTCCAAGAGACTACTAGTTGTATCTAACTCATAAAGGAGTATAGGTTAAGAGGAGATTGGGGAGGAGGGAGAAGGGAGGATGAAATTTAAACGTGTATTCCTCTTCAGTGCTGAAAGTTAGGTTTCTGAACAATTTTCATATCTCAGGAATAAAGTGAACATGACTTCCAAATTCGGAACTTAATGAAATTCAAAGAATACAAAATGACTTTTCAAAATACATAAAAATAGTTTTAAGTGGAAGCATTAGTAAGGTTCGTCTTGACAAGGCAATAAAAGTGTTTACTGAATTTATTAGTAGAGCTTTTATCAGTCATTCAATTTAATTTAACAATCATTCCAACTTCTTTTTTTCTCATTATTTTATCCTTGAGAGACAAAATAATTGGCCATGGAATTCTGGGTAAATAACAGCTAAAACTGAGATTCAAGTTGTTTAACTAGGGGGAAGCAGATTTAAGGCTGCACTGCTAGGCACAATTTACTTGTTATGCGCTGGCAGTTGTGAAAAATATATATATTTTTAAATATTACAACAACTTGTAAAGTTAAGTATTATTAGTTTCATTACATGGTAGTTAAGTAACGTGCTCAAAATATTAACAAATACCTAAATATTTGTTAAGCTATTAACATATTGTTAATCTTTTGGATTGCAATGCCCTTTTAAACTCATTCTTGATTTATAGATTTGATTAAAAATGGCTAAATATGTAAGTTAAAATTTAAAAAGTAACCAAAGCAAAAACTTATAATTCTGCTAAAATATATACAAATAAAATTTTTCATATACATAGAAAGATTCATTAGGCACATACAATCAATTATCAGGAAAATTCCTAACATTTCCAACATTTGTATAAAGGCCACCATGCCTGCCACATTAGAATCAATCAGAATTTATTTATTTATTTATTTATTTATTGACCCTGTCTCACTCTGTTGCCCTGGTAGAATGCCATGGACTTTAGAGTACCATGACAGCTCAAACTCCTGGGTTCAAGCAATCTTCTTGCTTCAGCCTCCTAAGTAACTGGGACTACAGGTGTCCACCACTATGCGTGGCTAATTTTTCTTTTTTTTTCTTTCTTTTTTTTTTTTTTTTTAGTAGAGATGGAGGTCTTGCTCTTTCTCAGGCTGGTCTCAAACTTCTGAGCTTGGGTGATCCATGTGCTTTGGCCTCCCCAAATGCTAGGATTGAGCCTCCTGGCCTGATGCAAACAGAATTTTAAAAAATGCTGATGCCCTTGTCCCATCCCTAGATACTATGATTTAATTGATCAAGAATGGAGCCTTGGCATTGTTTTTTTTTTTTTTTTTTAAAGCTTCTAGAAGTTTCTCACCTATAGCCATGGTTGACAAACTCTGTACTGTAGGATAACTCACAAGAAGGGTTTTATGTGGGATAATTTGGTTTGGATACTTAGCATTGGCTTTTGAGAGCTTCTTTCATAAAATGTATCCAATAATTTATATGTGATCTTTATAAAAAAAGTTTATTTCATGTTCAGACAGATTTATACCTTTGATAAAATATTTGAATTATATAAATATTGGGGAACTGTTCATATATTTTAAAAATATATACTTTTTTTAAGTTAAAAATATAGGACCATTTTCAAATAATACTTTTCTTATGCTTTCTCCAGTGCTTCTCAGAATGCTACAAGAAAGCGAGCATTTGTTTTGAGCCGTTCAACATTTGTGGGGAATGGAAAATACACTGGTCATTGGTTGGGTGACAACTTTTCTCGTTGGAGAGACATGCATATGTCAATCATTGGAATGCTAGAATTTAATCTCTTTGGAATTCCATATGTAAGTTGTAAAATTAAACCATCGGTTAACAATCAGTTACATTAAGGCCTATGTGTCGATCAATATTCTCTGCGGGTGCCAAATCTACTTCTGTGAAGATGAAATGCATTCAAGCTGTTTTTAGGACATTGCAAATGAGACACCACATTTGGTCACAGTAGAAATTCCCTTAACCCATGAGGATCTCAGTATTACCTCATCTTTCTTAGTTATAATTTTGTTCTGTTTGTGTTAAGTCACTAAAGTATAATACATAGTTGGTCACAGTAAAACTGGGGAAGTTTATTTCCTCTGCCACTCATCTCTTTCCTTACTCCTCCATGACGCTTCTACAACCTATGCTCATCAGCCTTATAAATAGCAGGGAGGAAAGGGAAGGACAATTCGGAAATAGGGACAGTAAATTCACTCCAGGGTTGTCTCCATCTCCTATGAAAGGAGGAAATGAAATTCAGCCAGAAAAACACTTCAAGTGTATAATACTTCCCCTGAGCCCTAGTAATAAAGAGACCATTTAGCTATTAAAAAATTGAAGAAGGTTTTACTGTAGCAGTTTTTCTATATTCCAATGACTTTTAAAAATAATAAATATACAGTAACATTTGCCTTAGTTTGGAAAGCTGCAAATAAAATTGTTGTCAAGTCTGAAGTGTAAGAATTAAAGCAGTGCAACTACACTGTTGTTTAAGTGATGGATTAGCTACATCCTAAAAATAATTGCTAAATAAGCACTGAAAAGTACACGGAGCTTCACGTAGTGTGTAGGTCAGAAACTGACAGAGGCCAAACTGTTGATATTCACATTTTCAGAGAAAAAAATGGAACACAACTTGTTCTTTCTCCGGTGAAAGTCTTAACAGTTTAGTGACGTATATAGGACAACCTCTGTGGTTTAAGAAACTAAAAATTTTATTGCAATTAACTTATCTTACGACTCTACATTTTACTTCTTTGTGACTTTTTAGTCTATAAGCTTTGACAGTACCCATATTTTCAAGGCTAAAGGTTCTATTTCTAAGAGAACAAGAAGAGTTCTGAAATAAAACAATTTGGGAAGAAAGAGAGGCCATTGTTAGATGACAGAAAGCAAAGTTATCTGTAATTTATGATTTTCAATGAGAATATAGTTAAGTGCAATAATCCTGGGCCCTTTTGTCCCAGTCTGTGTGCTCAGCCACTGAGGAAGGGTCTCCGATTAGATAAATTCATTGTGAAAGTTCTGTATCTTTTAACTTATATTGAGATGGGAAATTTATGGCACTGCTCTTGAAAATAAGCATGGTTAGGTATATTGGATTACTCAAAAGACAACTTGCTAATACTATGATTTAGCACACAGTTTTCTTATAAAGAAGACTGGACAAGCAAGAGAGGATTGCTACTATTGGATTCCATATGCTTTCAAAAAGCATATTTACACTTTTAGATTCTACATGAAAATAATATCCTTGGGGTCTGAAATATATTTGTCATTAAAAATAGTAAAACCTGAAATATTTCAGTGTGTTTTATATGGCAAAATTAATACGTGATACATTTTGAATTCGATACAATTTTGTCCAGATTGGAGCTGATATATGTGGATTTAATGAAGAAACAACTTATGAACTTTGCCTGCGTTGGATGCAGCTTGGGGCCTTTTATCCCTTTTCCAGAAACAATAATGCAATTGGAAATAAGGCAAGTGAGAGTAATTGGTATACTCAGCTATTATTATAACCAATAAATAGAAACTGGAATTAGAAAAAGATAAAGACGTATAAAATCACAACAATATGAATAAAAAAATCAAACTGTTCTTTAACCATAGCTTTCGAAAGTACTTGATTGTTTTTTAGAAAATTTACATGCTATTGATTTTATCAAGGAAATTTACATGCCAAGAAATACATGTTGGAGAAATTGCCTTTCTAAAACTGTCCTTAAGAAATGCATGGTTTATAATTTCTAAGAGAGGAATCTATGATCTTTCATCATCTTCAATAACCTAGGAACACACTTTCTCCTCATAAAACAAGGTAGCAGCAGACTGATGCATCATATTTGGGATTACCCTTAGTAGCTCAGTAATTGACCAAATTACAAATCTTTGTTTTGATGGCAGCAGATTGGATCCTAGTACAAGATTCTCTCTTTAGTTTGTAGGCAGAATCATTTTTGTCAAATTACTGTGGAATCACTCTTTCCCTTGAGGAGAAGGTATAGTAATGTTCTTTCATCTAGAAATTATTTGAAACTTTGCTGCTAGCTGGACATGCAGACCACACACTACAACACATAAACTTTATAGAATGCATTTGATTAAGAGACAGCTTTGCAGAGGCTGACAGTGATGAAAGGCCTTCAAGTAGAGAGATAAAATACTCAAAAATTGTCTGCTTCCCCCCAACCCCCCTCCAACCCCCAAAGTAGGGAAAATGCCTTAAAAATTCACACTTTAGTTAATACCATTGAAATGTTTTCTCTCCCTCCCTCCCTCCCTTCCTTCCTTTTCTTCTTTTTCTTTTTCCTTCTTGAAATAGGAACAAGATCCTGGGGCATTTGGAGAAGAGTTTGCTGCTATTTCCCGTTCTGTGCTGAGGATCCGATACTTACTGCTGCCTTACCTGTACACTCTCTTCTACCATTCTCATATCAGTGGACATACAGTGGTCCGAGGATTGATGCATGAGTAAATAATGTTTAATGATTATTTTGCTCTTAGATTCTACCACTTAGATCCTAGAAATATGAGTTTTTCTACTAAGGCGATTATTTGGAAGGCAAAAGAACATCAAATCAAGTTTTCCCTTTTCTAACCATGATTAGAAATAATTTAAATATTTGAAGAAGGTAGGTAAGGAAGAGCAATTAACAAAAACTGAAGGTTGTGTCTTGCTGTGTGGATAGTGTGGAATATGTAAAAAGGATGAAACATGGTTCTTCTCTACAGATAACTAACAGATCTGAGAGGAATTCAGTAAAATAAATAACATTATACAGTCACGTTCTAATTGTGTGACATGGGCTGTAAAGTAATGTGACGGTTCAAAGAAAGGCAAGGTCAATGTGAAATGAATTAGGGACAGCTTTGTGAAGGAGGGGGACTAGTCCTAGATCTTTGAAGGATGCTTAGGAGGCAAAAAGGAACAACAAAAATATCAACAATTTGACTTCTCAGCACTATTTGATACCCAATTATCTTTTGGTCAGAGAAGACAGCTGAGGCCAATTGCTTCAGCTGATGACTAGATATTTATTCCTAAAACACTGCTTGTAGCCTAAACGTTTTCCCGTTTTTACCTTTTTGGTCTTTTTGATTTTGACTACTGTAAACTGAAAGTAGTTGAATAAAATTTTAGTTATTTAGAAAAAGATATTATTTGATTGAATTATTATTTTGCATCCTAAAAAATCTAGATTTACATCAGATACTCAAACTCATGGAATTGACAGAGCATTTCTTTGGGGGCCAGCTTTAATGATTGCTCCAGTTCTTGATGAGGTAAGTGCTGCTGTTATATAGAGTTAATTGCAGCAGTTTACCTTGGTGTCATTTTATACAGAATCACTTTCCCTTATTTTTGTTACCTCAGAGGTAATAAAACAATGGCTTTATTGTCAATTTTACCTCGTGTAAAATGTCCTTCACATTAGGTAAATCCAAACAAAACTAAAATATATGCTTCTGCTATTTGAAAATTCTGAAATTGGTCTCAGCAAAATTCACAAAAGTAGAATATTGACCTCCAAAATATATGCTACATTAAAAAGAGTAGAGCTAAAATACTATTTTTCAGCTATACCCATGTAATAGCATGGAAACCTATTTTGAAAATATTGGTAGCTTCACGTAGACTTTCTAAACAAAATCCAAATTCCCAATTCTAAACTGTTTGTTCTTTCTCCTCAAGATAGTTGTCTTGTCCATTATTTAATCACAAAGGGAAATAAAGATCCCATTAGGTCACAAAACAGGTGTGAAACCATTCAAGAAAATTGAAATCATACCGAATATTTTCTCCAACTACCCTGAAGGAAACTAGAAATCAATAGCAGAAGGAAAACTGGAAAATTTGAAATACATGAAAATTGAACAACATATTTTTGAACAACCCGTGGGTCAAAGAGGATGTCAAGGGGGAAGTTAGAATTAGAAGATATCTTAAGACATGGTATTATTTCAATCTTCTTAAGTTGGTAATGTGTGATCTGTCCTAGAGATTGTTATATGTACACTTGTGGACCTATATTCTGCTGCTGTTGAGTAGAATGTTCTGTATATTGTTGGTTAGGTCCATTTGGTCTACAGTACTGCTAAAATCCTGTTGTTTTTTTTTGTTGTTGCTGTTGTTGATTTTCTGTCTACTTGTTCCGTTCATTATTGAAAGTGGGGTATTGAGGTCTCCTACTGTTAATATGATTATATTGCTGTCTATTTCTTCCATCAGTTCTGTCAGTGTTTGCTTTTTGTATTTAGGTGCTCTGATGTTGAGTGCATAGATATTTTTAATTGTTATATCTTCTCTTGCGAGAGTTTTTGAATTAAAAATCTATTCCGTCTGATGTAACTATAGCCACTCTGCCCTATTTGGTTGCCATTTACATGGAATGACTTTTTCTATCCTAATACTTTCAATCTACTTGTGTTCTTAAATCTAAAATAAGTTTTTTTTGTAGATAGCATATAGCTGGGTCTTATTTCTTTATCCGTTTGGCCACTTTATGTTTTCTGACTGGGAAGGTTAATCCATTTACATTTAAAGTAATTATTGATAGGAAAGAATTTGCTATTGAAATTTTAATTGTTTTCTGTTTCTCTTATAATTATTTAGTTCCTCCTTTTCTCTCCTGCTGTCTTCCTTTATGTTTCATTGACTTTTTAAAAAATTTTATTTATTTATTTATTTGTAGTGCTATGCTTTCATTCTTCTCTCTTTCTCTCGCTACTTCTATAGATATTTTCATTTTGGTTACCATCAAACTTACATAAAACATATTTTAATCATAACAATCTATTTTAACCTAAGAATTAAAATTCATTCCCATATAAAAAGCCTCACTCATACTTTGTTATTGATATCACAGTTATTGCCATTTATATTTTGCATCGATTATATTAACATATATCTTGTTATATTTTTAATGCTTTTATATTTTGATTATTATACTAGAATTAAAAGTTGTTTATCTAACACCATTACAGTGACACAGTTTTCTGTATTTGTCTGTATATTTACCTCTACTTGTGTACTTTCTTGTGCCATTGTGTTGCTGTTCAATGTCCTTTTATTCCAACTTTAACAACTCCCTTTAGCATTTCTGGTAAGACAGGTCTGGTAATGGTGAACTCCTTTAGCTTTTGTTTACATGGGAGATTCTTTATCTCTCTATGTTTTGAAAAACATTTTTGCTGAGTAAAGTATTCTTGGTTGGCAATTTTTCTTTCTTCTTTGAGCAGTTTAAATATATTTTTCTGTTCCTTTTGGTCTACTAAAAAAAAAAATCTGTTGGTAGTTTTATGGGTGTTCCAGTGTTTCCTTTTAGGTGACAAGTTGTTTTTCACTTGCTACTTTCAAAGATCTCTGTCTTTGACTTTTGACTATTTTATTATAATGTGTCTTGCATGGATTTCTTTAGGTTCATCTTATTTGGGATTTTATAGGCTTCCTGTATGTAGGTGTCCATTTATTTCCTTAGCTGGGAATTTTTTAGCCATTATTTCTTTGACTATGCTTTCTAGTTCTCTCTTTCACTTCTTCTAAGATTCATATAATGCATATGTTGGTTTGCTTAATGGTGTACCATAAGTCTCTAAGCACTCTCCGCTCTGTTCCATTTTTTTCCTCTTTGCTCCTCTGACCTATTTTCAAGTTTGCTAATTTTTTAAATTTAGTCTTCAATTGGAAAAAATTAATAAACATTTTATATTTTACATTTTTTCTGTAGCTATATGACAATTGCCATTGATTTAAAATGCAAGAGGAATGTCTCTAGTGACTTAAATCTAATTGTAACTTTAACCACAACTGAATTTTATTCCACAAAGTTACTGCTCAGTTGGTAATAAAATGTACCTACATTGTATTGAGACATTAATGTTTTGAAATATACCAAATCCAATTAGATTTTATAGAGAAAATTATGAACATTATACATTAAAATTCTACAATCGGGAGATGAAATATATTTTCTTCTAGAACATGAATGTTTCATATAGATTCTCTATCTGTCTGCATAATCATATATAAATTGTCTAGAATTAGGTTTAATGCTAAAATATTGTAATTCAACAAAATATTTTTAAAAGTCAAAAATATTTTCATTTTTCAAGGGTGCAAGATCTGTGTATGTATATTTTCCTGAAGCAACCTGGTTTGACTTTTACACAGTAAGTATCTTAGATATTTTATAGGAAAAATGATGCAAATCCATTAATCCTGAAATTTATATGGTATATTCATTGTTTTTATATGACTTCTAGAGCCTTGGACTGTATAATTCTAAGACTTGGTTCTTAGTAAATCTCCTTGTTTACAATTATTTGCTCTTTTAAGAATGGTAGAATTTGCAATGTATAGATCTTCAAACATTTAAGATAAGGGATGTGACAAATTTTTTTTTAGAACCAGAGTGGTTATGCAAACATTCTTAACAGTAAATAAATCTCCACAGTGATGTTTCTTTCTAGCAGAGTTCAGTAGACATTATACACAATCCACAAAACAGGTACTTTATCTTATAAGAAACACAAATCCATTCAAGTTAGCTCAGTGATGAGCCCTATCATAGGAGTATATATATGAACTGACAAGGAAATCTCATGGAAATCCAAGAACAGCAACTGTGATAGCACTGGATTTCACGGAGAAATGCAGGATTCAATTACAAGAGTTTATGAAAATTTCAGTCCAGTGTTGTGCCATTCCCAGGGCTCAGCATTCCATGCAATTGTTCTTGTTTTTATAAACAACTGGCTTTCAAAGAGATCTCAGCTTGTCATGAGCTCTGGGCCCTACCAAAAGACTTACATCTTTATAGATACATTTACTTCTATGGTAAGTGCAGCCTTTTCCCATGTTTTGTTGTTCAGATTCCCAAGAAATAACATTATTGATCCAATTCATCTTTTTCATTCAAACTACACCTAACCGCCCAGGCAGTGGGTCCTATAGTGGTGATGGGTAGGGAAGGTGATAGAGTGAGAGGGGCAGCAGTGTGATATCTCTATGATAGAGCATTTATTTTAACTAGTGAGTTGATTTCCCCTATTTATTAGCATGTTTTTATAAGTATTAGTTAATCTTACCCAGATATTTTTCAATAAATATTTATGGGAATAAATTTTGACGTAAACATAGGTCTAATCCACAATTAGAAGAAAGGATATGTGAGTATTTTTTTTTTTAATGATCAGTTGGTTATGATTGAGAGAAAGAGTATTAAGAAATCTTCCTTCTAGTGGCAGGTAATACTGTAACTATATTGAACAATTAAATTAATTGTTTTAAAACTATATTATGCAGAAGTGCTTCATAAATTTACATACATTTTATACTTAAGTTTATTTCTTAATATAAGTGAACTTTGGAAAGTCAAAAGTATTAATATATTAAATATTCACATATTGTAATAAGTAAATACATATTCACATATTGTAATAAGTAAATGTGGTTATAAAGTTAAACATTTAAAATGAGTACATACTGATAAATTCTGCTTTTTGTATTTTGCATATTGGGGTTTATGTAACAATCAATGAATTAGTCATTTTAAGTCACTCTTCCTGTTAGTGAATTCCAGGCATGCCTTATTGAATTGAATAAGCAGGAAGTAAACATAAATTTAGCTTTCACCTTGCTGCATCTCCTGAAATGTATTACTTGTTATCAGTTATGTAACTGGAACGGTTAACTGTGGCTTGTTCTGTGTTAGGGGGGTCAAATATCACCTACTTGGCAGAAGAAGTTTGTTGAAGTTCCCGCTCCTCTAGACACGATTCCTCTTTTCGTTCGTGGAGGATATATTCTGCCCATACAGTTTCCTGCCAGAACCACAATGCTGAGGTAACAGGGACTTCCTTTCGGGAGACTTCACACTGAGTATGGCCAGTGTTCCTACTGGGGGAGTGTCTGAGGAGGGGCCAGTGACAGACTACTCCAATTAGTAGGATATTAGTTGTCTACGTGTAGTTTGTACATGGGTGTTGGTGTTCAAATGTTTATGTATGTTGAAGAGAGAAGAAGGAAGAGAAAGGAAATGAGAGAGGTTAGTGGATGATTCTCTGCTTGAGCATTTGATACACTTCTAAGCTATCCTTTCTTGAATCTCTTTATTATTTTTAAGTCAGCTAGTGATTTCCAATACATGAATTCTCTATTAGATTTTATATAAAGACTTGATCTCCAAGGTTTTTTTTTTTTTTAATTTAGGTTGCATTTAATTAGTCATTTTTGTTCCATAGATATCATGTAATCAAAGATTCTGGCAAGCAAACAAGCATATTTTTTAAAAGTATTAGTTCATATTTCCATTTCACATTAAAGATACATAATAGCAAATCAGAACTTCTAATCAGCATTACTTGAGAATAAATTCAGCTAAAAATATATATCATTATTTGAGAGAAGTTTTGGCTAGACATTTTTGAAATGTTGAAAGTGCCCCGAAAAGCTTAGAACTTTGTATTAGAGCTATAGTTTCAAAGCACTAACATAAATAATAGGCCCATGTGAATTTCAAGTTATTATATTGCTCAAGGCCAAGAAAAGAGGATCTCCTGTCTAACTTTTCATTTCAATAGGAAAAATATAATGACATAAGTGATATTTTATATGAAACCAAAACATTTTCCTTAAGGAAGTCTCACTATAACTCAACTTTTCCAAAGTAAGTTTGTTTTATCATTTGCATTATGTAGGTCTTTTCTCATTATGAAGTTTTCTCTTGCCAGGTATTTAGAGTCAAAGGTTTGAGGCAAGTCTCCATTGTGAAATGGGGCACATGGATTCTTGCATTCTTGTTCCTGGGATATTAACAAAATTCTGAGCTGTGCAGACTCTCCAAATTGTTACGGAAGCCTCATTCATCATGAGTCTCATTGATCATATCTTAAAATCAGCTTTCAGTATCCCGAATCCAGCGACTTTGTGGCAAATTTATTACAGTTTTCTGTTTGTTGTAAACAAGCCAAAGAAACTGAGGGTTCCCTCTCAGTCAGCATGGCATAATAATTACATCATTTTATTAATCATGAAAACCTTTACTTTTTTCCAGTAGCAGGCACTTTGATAATTGCATTTGAGAGGTCTATGATATTACTAATCACTGATTTTTTTTTCAGATTGAGCTATTCTGAGGCAAACATAGGTTGCTAAAGGATATTTTAAGTTTCCTATCCCGAAGATAAATTTGACTACTTGGTAAAGATGTTTAAGAAAGAACACAATAGCTTTTTGCATAGTTCCATAAGATGACTGGGGTTAGACTTTTCTAACCCTGAATATACACATCTATGAAAGAAAATCAATATCAATTTTAACCATTTTTCTGCAGCCGTCACAATCCTTTTGGCCTCATGATTGCTCTAAATGACTTGGGAGAAGCCACTGGTTCCCTTTTCTGGGATGACGGTGATTCTATTGGTAAGCAAACAAGCCTGCACAGCAGTTCAAGTGTTCTGGATTTTAGTGTGACTGTACTTAACATTAAAGATTGGTGACCTAGACCAACACAGTAAGTTTGATATAATGAATACCATAGAAAGATTCTTACTCCAACATTACTGTCCAGGAACATGAAACTTTCTTCCTATCTGGCTACCCTTCTGGGCTAAGCAACACAAGTGAGGCATTTTCTCCAAGAAGGAGAAAGTACACTAGGTTGCTTAAGAGGTGAGTGTATTTCTCTATACTACTAGGATGCTAAAATAAAATGTCTTCTTATTAAAACATTCTCATTGTGGGGAGGAACAGAGACACCAGTTTTAATGAGTAGAACTTTTAATTGAAAGTCATAAGAAATTGGCTCTGATTGTATAATTGTTAGGCTAGAGGAAGAAGAAAGTGCTTCTTCTGTGGTGAGGAAACTGGGCCATGTACAGGAAAGAGGTAGGGGCATGGCTTGACTTGGGAAAACACATCAGGACATAGCTGGGGTAAGGCCCAACATCAGTGTTTTTATTTATTCGTTTCTCTCTTATGTCTCCCCATTTCTCTTCCAATCTAATCTCATGGATCTGCAAACTATAGAAAAGGCTTTCTTTGGAACAAAAGAAATGACTTTCGTGATAGGAATAATACATGGTATATACATTGATAAATATACTTGAAGAGGTGGCATTTTAAAAATCAGAAATGACTTTTAATTGATTATGTCCCAGAGACAGTCATGCCTATGAGGTTACTGCTCAGAACATGTCTTCTGTCTCCACACTGGTTGACCTACATCTATCTTTTTTCTTTCCCCTCCTTCATAAGCAAGAAAGACAGAAAAAGAATCACTTTAATGAGGAGGATGAAAAGGAATAAAAACAATGTGAATCCACACAGGAAGATATGCTCCTAACCTCACATGTAGACAATGAATTGGGCGTCTGTGATACAAATGGAGGAAAGGCGCAGAGGGTCCCCAGTGACTGGATTTTCATGATAGCAGCACTTTTTTTAAAATGTCCCTTTTTAGTTTTCTTTTTTCTCAGAAAATTATCTCAGGCTTCACAGATTAAATATCTAACACTTGAAAAAGATTGTTTCTGAACTTTGGAGTCAGGGAGTTTTAGTATTCAGGGAGAGAGATGGGCATGTCTGACTGTGATTGTATTTATGTATATGAACAATACAGAGAGCTGGGAGAGGAGGGCGGCCACAAGTTGTTATATCAATATTATACTACATCCCTCCTTACTGAACGAAAGTGTTGAAAACATGTCTAAAATGAAGCTCCTTTTCTCCTATTTTCTATATAAAAAAAGGGAGAAAATGAGTGAGCAGGCGGGAGGCATGGTATGGGAATGAGACCTACTTTAGCAGATTCACTCTACTTTTTATTTTCCAAACACCACCATGAAAAATAAGTTGGAGCCAGTGGTTAATCAGTTTATTATTTATTTGGTTTATTTTTAACCCCGAAGATTCCATTAAAAGACTGAAGATAAGAAATTGTGGGTCTGATGCATAATTGATAAGAATTTACATTTAAAAAAAGTTAAAGACAACAATGATCATATTCTCTAACGTTAATCTTCATTTTGCAGATTCTACTAAAAAGAAAGAGTACTTCTATGTCAGATACACCTTCCATGAGGTAAGTTTAAGCATTCAGTCCTGCTTGTTGTGACATTAATATTTCATTTTTCTGAAAGAAAATATGTTCCAAGGGATCTTAAAAATAAGAAGTGTTTCAAAGTATTGGCAGTTCTCCAAATTGCATTGCATGTGTGTTTCTGTGCATTGCCCTCATTTGTTTAAAAATTCTTTTTTCTCTCCATAACAACAGAGAATGCTGAAAACCACTGTGATGAAAAATGGCTACTATGGGATCAACACTTTGGCATATGGCACCATTCAGGTCCTCGGTTTGACTTCAAAGCCAAAAATAATTACTGTGAATGGAAAAACCACTCCAAGCAACAGAGTACAGTATAATTCTAATGGGGTAAGGTTTAACCACTATTGACTTAAAAGAAAAAAATGTTCATGTAAGTCGTAAGTACTAATAATTGAATTTTCCTTGAGCACTGCCTCTTCGCAGAAACCACAGATAACATTTCTAAAATTTCTGAGGCTCAAGGAAGACAATAAGCATAACAGTTATAGTCACATTTAAAACTGTGCCTGCACTAGAGTAGAAACCTTGTTAGATTAAATGTCAGAGACGGTATCATGCAAAGCTGATTTGTTCTCTTTCAAGTGCAACATATAGGAAGGGTAAATGAGGAGCTAAAACAAACGAGAATAAAGTTTATAGGAAGTTGAAAATGGAAGGTTTGGAAGAACTATATTTCGATTCCTTCATTTAAAAGATATTCAGTTGGTGCCTGTGACTCAAAGGAGTAGGGCACTGGCCCCAAATACCAGAGGTGTTGAGTTCAAACACAGCCCCAGCCAAAAAAAAAAAAAAAAAAAAAAAAGGAAGAAAAGGAAAGATATTCATTTAGCTGAGAATTCAGGGAGGTGAGGTGACCTATCAAAATCATATACTTTTAGTTGACAAAACCAAGCCTTGATCTTGAAAAATCCTGACATCTCATGCCTCTTTCCTTCTACTCCATTATTTGGAAATTAAAAATATTTAATAAGCTCCTGCTAAGAATTTGAAAGCATATATATGCTATAGATACTTGCTTATAGATACAAGATATGGTATCCACTCCTGAAGAACTTAATGAATAGCATGCAAAATACACACTACTTCCCCTTAGTATGAGGCAAGATCTAGTGATTTCAGGATCTCGGAAGCCTCTTTGTCTAATACCTCATCACACAATGCAGCATAACGGTCTGTACTAGTACTAGCATGGAGCTACAAAATACTGGATTTTCTTTTTTTATATTTAAAACAAAATTGATAACAAGGTCATTTAAATAATAATCTCTTCAAAATCTGGCCATCTCTAATTAGATTTCTTTCTAATTAGGGAATTATTTTGATATCTTGATCATAATGGTAATACTTAAAGTTTTATAATTGACAAAGAATTTGTAGCAACATGATTTCATTTGATTTTCATCATGCTTCTGGGAGATAAATCTGTGTGGTTTACATCATCATCCAGATTTTAGAGGAAGAAATGGTGTCTTAGAATGAAGTTGTGCTTGGTAATGCAGTGGCAGAAAACCTGAGCTGCCCTCCCCACTTCTGTGCTTTTTCTCTTGTCTGGGCTTCCTGATAAACTAAAGGTGCTTGTTCAGGTCAAGAAAACAAAATTACCTCTTTTGGGAAACTAGTTTCACAAATATTTGTCTCATCTGTTCGTGTAGATAATCTTGAGTTAAAACAAAACAAAACAAAAAACAAAAAAAAAAAAGAAAGAAAGAAAAACCTCAAAGTTCTGAAGGATACAAAAGTCACCTTTGAAAGAAATAAGTTATTTCACTAGAGGATTACATGGATATATAAACTTAGAAACTGTGAATAATTTCCTCTAATGTGTGTGTACGTACATATGTTAGATATAGTATATACCATATAGATATTCATATTACATATAAATATGTAAATGTTATCCCTAGACTCTTGATAGTTATTTTATTGTCTTTATGGCATCGTTAGTTTATTCCAGGGACTTCAACTGTAATGAAATTTCTTCACATTGATTTACTTTCACTAATTTATTCCCTCTCTCATCTGTTACAGAAAATTACTCTATGGATATCTGAACCCATTTCCCAGGATCTGAACATTTTATTTTATTAAATTGATTTATTTACAATAGCTACTTTTATTTACAACAGTTAAAAATTTGAATTGTTTGAATTTTAATTGAAATAGCAATACAGGCAAAATGTTTTAATCTTGGTGTGTTATCTGTTTATATCACTCAAATTCTCTGATGGTGTCTCTTAAAAAAGCAGGACAAAATGCTAAATAAACCTCCTCTGCCCACATGCTCATATATGTTGAAAGGCTGAGCTGATAAATAAGATTATATGTCCTGGTCTTCAAAGCAAGGCTATGAAAAAATCCATTGTCTGGTTTTTAGTTGAGCAGAAGGCTTATAATCCCAAGGAAGTTTGGTAAATTTCTTGCAAAAGGTAGCTTTTTGTAAGCCATAACTTTACAGCAGAAATTTTTTTTTTTTAAATAATTTGGAGCATATGTTTGATTTTTCACTTTATATTACATGAATTTTTTTCTTACAAGTAAAATGATAAAATGATAATTTTTGTGCCTTGAAGAAACCTCTGAGCATAGATTTACTAGTGGGAGTCAGGCATTTCAGGAAATTATTTATTTAACTTTTCAAGACACTGGCAGAATTATATATTGTACTGAATTAATTAACTATTCATATTGTTAATATGAATAACTGTCATATTGACAGTGGTGGATGAGGTAGGAGGAAACCAAGAGAAGGTGTAAGGCCCTAAGAGCCAACTGAAGAAAGTCTTTTATGATGGAAGAAGGGACCCCCCAGGTGAAATGCGATAGATAGGACAAATAACTAAACACTGAAAAGTAATGATTACATTGGTGAATGTGACAAGGTGAACAGGAGTAGGAATAAGAGAGGGTGGGAGAGAGATATGAATGTAGACAACTCTTTAGAGGAGTCCTGAGGGGCACCAGAGATTGTACAGTAGTTGGAGGAAATGTGGGTACAGGGTTGACAGGGTTTTCTTTGTTTGTTTGTTTGTTTATTTGCTTCTGTTTTTTAACATGCATGATTTTATAGCATGGTTGATAAGAAAAATAAGATAGATAAATATGTATAAAAGTTGATGGGAGGGATAAAAAAGCTCCAGGAGCTAAATCCTTAAATAAATGAAACAGAAATTCATTCATCCCAACGGGATGGAAGATGGCATGTGCGTTGGGTAAGTACAGCCTAATGGTTGGATTTGGTGGAGAAAACATGCAAAGGTTGCTTTTTAATGGTTTCTGTTTTGTCAGTGAAATAAGAATCGATGTTATCAGCTGAGAATGAGCATAGGTAAAAAGGTGTTAGAAGTTTGAGAGGAAGAGGAAGAGTAAATGAGAGAGCTAAGGTGGGATTGCCAAGGGCCTATTTAAAGTTAGTCACGCATCTCTTCCCCCGCCTTCTTTCCCCGCCCCTTCTCCACAATAAAATAAATAAATAAATAAATAAATAAAAAATAAAGTTAGTTGAGTTGGCATGGCTTGTGATTTCTCTAGCCAAATCCAACTATCTGGGTGCAAGTGGGAAAACATTGGAGAGTGTAATTTAACTGAGGTGGAATTTAGCTATGAAAATAAAAAACAGGGAGAGAGTGGCAAAGAAACTGAAGGATACCAGAGAATAATTCATAATGATGGACCATGGAATCTAAGTTGGGTAAAGAAAGAAAATGAAGACATGCAGGATGTGAGGGACAAAAAAAAATGATAGGGCTGATAGATCAGAAGTTCCAGTGGGCTGAAGGGATAGTTGGAGAGAGAAGAGGCAACTATTAGTAATTCAGTAGCAGGGGAATGGGGTTATTAAAGTTAACTTTATGTGGGCATGTCTGTTACCAGTGAATACTGGTCACAAATGTGCAGGGAATGTGTATGTTGTGTATTTTGGTGATTTAAAAATAAATCGTAGGCAATGATTTGGTAATGTCTAAAATTGATGTTTAGATGGACTCTCAGTTTGAGCTGGAAAAGAATGAATCAAAAACAAATGCAAACAACAAAATCCACTAAACACCTATTAGAATGCCTAAAATATTCTTTAAAAAAAAATGGCAATGCCAAATTCTGGTGAGGATGTAGAGCAAGAGAGGAGTTGTCATTCAGGAAAACAAAAGGAATGGTACAACCGCTTTGGAAGGCATTCTAGCAGTTCTTTATTAAACTAAACATAGCCGTACCATATGATGAGCAGCCATGCACCCAGGTAGTTATTCAGCTGATCTTAAAACTTATGTCCACACAGGAGTCTGCATATAGTTGTTTATGGCAGACTATTTGTAATTGCAAAAAACTGCCAGCAACCGAAATGCACTTTAAAAGGTAAATACACCCTAAACTCTGAGATCTTGACTTCAAATCGTATTTTCCAGTAACAGGAAATGGGGATCCTTGTTGAAAAGGCTGTTTGGGGTGACTGGACAGGAAGTATACAAGATGAGTCTGGAGAATAATGTAGCGACAAAAAGTAAGGAAGTGCTCAAGAAATGATGTGACAGGGATATGCCACAGGGACATGAGAAGTAACTTAAGGGGCTCCCAATGGCTAAAGCTGGAATTAGATTTTAACCCTATGTATAAAACAAGAGTCTGTGGGTCCAGGCTAATATGATTAAATGATGAAATAAATAAATAAATTGGCACAAGAAACACATTTCCCATAGAGGAGAGTTCCAGATAATTTATGCAGAAACTTCCCTGCCCCTTAACTGTGGTCTGCACTTAATGACATTCTTGCAAAGAGTACATTATGAAAAGGGGAGGGAAATAAAATGGAATTATACAGTGGAGAAATGTGATAGACTACTCAGGCAGGGGGTCTAGGTTAATATTATCAGGGACAGGTTGTGTTGTTAGTATGTACTCTTTATATGTTGTGTTGAAGAGGATATTCACCCTCTGTGAATTTCCTCTCAAAAAGCCATAATCCTAGTCTACCTCTCAGAAAAGTATCAAGCAAACGCAAATTGAAGAATATTTTACAAAATACACTACCAGTACTGTTTTTTGTTTGTTTTCAGATTAATATAAGGGTACAATTGATTAGGTTACATTGTTTGCAGTTGTTAGGGGAGTTGCCTGTTGTACCTGTTATGCCCCTTCCCAGGAGGTGTGCCATATACCTGTACATTGTGCCTATTAGGTGGGAGCACACTGATCCCCCCTCACCTCACCTCCCTTTTCTCACTTCCCCTCATCTCCCCAACTTGAATTAAATTGAGTTTTTCTCTTGTGTGGGTGTGTATTAGTTTGTCTACTGGAGAATTTTCTCCAACTCTATCCAGGTTAATACAAAATATGTAGAGTCTCCATCTTTTCTGTAGCTGAATAGTATTCCATGGTATACATACACCACAGTGTATTAATTCATTCATGGGTTGATAGGCACTTGGGTTGACTCCACATCTTGGTGACTATAAATTGAGCTGCAATTAATATTCTAGTGCAAATATTCTTATGATAAATTGACTTTTTTTCCCTCTGGGAAGATACCTGGTAATGGGATTGAAGGATCACATGGAAGGTCTATTTTGAGTTCTTTGAGGATTCTCCATATTTCTTTCCAAAGAAGCCGTATTGGTTTGCAATCCCACCAACAGTGTAAAAGTGTTCCCTTCTCTCCAGAACTGCACCAGCATCTGCAGGTTTGGGACCTCATCAGTACTCTTAAAAACTATCGAGGTCATTGAAATCAAGGGAAGTCTTAGAAACTATTACAGTTCAGAGGCACCTAAGGAGACATGATGAATAAATGTAATGTGATATTTTGGATAAGATCCTGGAACAGCAAAAGGCCATTAGGGAAAAAAAAAAACTAATGACGTCTAAATAATGTATGGAGTTTATTTAGTAACAATATATCAGTATTTTTCAATTAATTATGACAAATATATCATAGTAATATAAGATGTCAACAGCAGGAAAAACTAAGTACAGGGTATTTGCAAACTCTGTATAAGCTCTGAAACTTTTGTGAAAATCTAAAACTGTTCTACAAATTTAAAAAGTTTATGAAAAACAAAACATATGGAGCTTCACAAGAGTTCACTTTTTTGCCTGAAGTTTGGCATTGTCTTCCCAGCAGGAGTCATTGCAGTCACTGTTAAATTATCTTTTAAGGTCATCATCCTTTCAGCTTCCCATTCATTATGACTTCCTCCAAAGTTGCTGTGACATGACTATGGCACTTGGAACAACATGGCTGGTTATCTTAAGCCTGTACACAATGTAAAACAATTATGGAAATTGTAATTATCTTTTTAATTTCAAGAGCTTCCAGCTGTTTACACTATTCTAATGAAACTGCTATTGAAATCCAGATTGCTCCCAATCTTAAATTTATGTTTGGCTCTCGATAGGAGAGATACAATAAATATGGTGTGGATATTTATTGATATTCACAGTTTGCAACTCCTAGTATTGTCAGCATGGGATAAATAACTCAATTATTTATTGAATGAATGTATGTGGTGGGTCTCCAATGTGACAAGCATTGTGTTACCTCCAGGGGATCCTGAGGCCTCTAGTCTGGTGCACTGAAATCCTTTGAGAAGCTATGACAGGGACAGCTAGAAAGGAGTAGTGGGAAAGACCAAGCCTGGTTTAAGGTCTCCAATGTTGATACTAAGCCCTGTGGGGCAGAATAATATTTCCCAAAGTCCTTTTCAGGGATTCTGCACATCAAGGAGGACAGAAGGAGACTTTTCAAAAAAAGAGCATTCTTTGTCCTTAACGACCAAAGCAAGAGGCATCCAACATTCTCCCCTTGAGTTATATTTTACCCTGTAACTTGACCCTCAGAGATGTCTGACATTTCCAGGTGGAACTTTTAAAAAGCTACTTAAGACAAATGTTTCTTTTCCAGAGAGACAGCTCCCTTTATGTGGCAGCATGTGGCACCCCATCACAATATCTGATCACAGCTGTCTCCTCCAACGGAACCCTTCTGCCATAAGGATCTTCCTAATGATTCCATTAAATTCCCAGTTTGTTGAGACTAGTTCCCTTATGCAGCAGTTTCTAAAACTCTTGTGATTTTATAAAGATTTTTTAAGACATGGTGAAACAAATCACTTGACAGTCACCTTCAAGACATTCCTTGAACTGTTCCCTAACACTTTCTTGAACATAGCACCTTGGAGTTTGTTAAGCCTGAGGTCACTGAGAACCAAGACACAAAATCCCTTGTGCAGAATTCATCAACGGAGAGCTATATGGTCTCCTTGGTTTCTAGATCTATGTAGTAGCCAAGGCTAATGGGATTTATGAGAAATAAACTGTATTGAACAAAACCAAAGTCAAAAGCCTAATCATACACAGGAAACATGGGATTAATTTATTTTCAAATATATTCTGAAGACCAATTACTGTCTCTTCCTAACAGAAAATGTCAATTCAAGCAAAGCTTATACAAAAATATTACCTCATTTCATTTTGGCCTTAGTATATGTAACAGGGTGTGTGTGGGGGGGAGGGGGGAGGCAAGATAGAGGCTCTCCTACAAAATTCATTTCATGTATTGATTATGGGTCAATTTTTCTTATTTGGAAGCAAAACAAAGCCCTGTGGTTATTTTCTTCGGAGTATTGATACAGAAAGCAAATTCACTCTGCTTTTCCACACAAGAAAAACAAATGACACTGAAATTGGAGGGAAATTAGTGCCAATTAAGACAATTGTGCAGCTGTGAAATGGGGCATGTTTATACTTAGATTGCTCCCCTTATGGTGTGTTTAATAATGGAAAATCTAACAATCTGATGTATAAATCAAGGCTTATAATTTTCAACAAAAAATTTGTTCTGGCTTACAAATTCGAACATATTTGTGTAAATTACTTGAAATGCATGCTGGAGAGTTCACTGTACCATCACATTTTTCCATTTGTGTTCCCCATTCCATCTGTCTTTTTTTTTTTTTTTTCCTAAGATAATTCTATACATGCTAAAAAAGATTATTTCTTGAGGTGTTAATTATGGACAAGAGAAAACCCAACTGTGAATGGATTGTCATCATAAAGGACTTCATGGTTTTACCCTTGAAGTGCTTTCTTGTATGTGGCAGCACAGTCTTAAGAGCTAGGCACACACAATAATGTCAGTTGCACAGCCAGACATTTCATGTATGAATTTGTAGGTGGCTGACAGACATACAAGCAAACAGGCTCCCAAACAATGAACAAATATGTGAAAAGCAATATTTAGAAAATGTAGAAATTTATCATCAGCCACATTTCAAGGATGGCATGCTGGTATTTACAGAAGCCCATGTTAAGATAAAGAAGATCCTCTGTTTGGTAAAAAATTTTGTACATAAAGATTTCCTAAGTTACCAAGTGGAGAAAGTTACCTTGTTAAACTGAAGGAAAGCATGTTGAGGTCATGCACTAGGCTGTCATAAGTCAAAAAGTAGAAAAGCAAAAAGCGTTTGAAAAGGAGGGAATTGTCTCACTATAGGGAAGAAATAGGAAATGAGGGAGGTTCAGGATGACTTAGGAAATGGCTTTCATGCAGATGAAAAGAAAGTTAAGACACCAATAAAATGGGAAAAATATTATCATTCACTTAACAGTGGATAAGTAGATTTCTTGGTTCCAAAACTCACTGTGATGTTGAGCAATGGAATTCCTGAGCGACCAATAGCAAGCAATGAAATTGAAGTAGGAATATAAAATCTTCCTACAAAAAAGCCTCAGACCAGATTGATTCATAGCTGAATCCTACAAAGAAGGGGTGGTACCCACACTATAGATATTATTCCATAACAGAGAGAAGGAGGGAATTCTCCTCAACTCATTCTATAGAACCAGTATCACCTTGATACCAAAGCCAGGAAAGGAAACAACAAAAAAAGAAAGAATACTACAGACCAATATCCTTCACAAATATAGATGTAAAAATTCTCAATAAAATACTAACAAGTAGCCCAGCAGAGCCACCAAGATGCAACGGCCACAGCCCACGGGCCCAGCCCGGAGGGTGCCGCAGACTCGCTGCAGGAAAGCCAGCCTCAGATTAATATGAGGGGACAAATGATGAGGTGACATTGTTTGCATACCTCAGGTTGGTGACATCGTCACTCTTGTTCATGTAGTCCATGTGCTTGTGCTTCTTCGTCTCTAGCTTGTACACGGTGCACCTGTGACACTTCTCTGCCAGCAATAGCTGCTCCAGCATGTGCCGCCAGCTATAAAGATTTTCAAGGGATCATGTCTTGATAATTTTTTTGGTCCCGGGGTGGACACAAGATGGCTGACTGAAGCCAGTTTTTCACAGAGGTTCCTGTCCAGAGGAGAGTTAAAGGACAGAAATTTAGCAAGTAACCTGATGGATTAGAGCTGCACCAAGAGAAAAGGTTGAAGAATGCACATCAACCCCGCTGAGGTGAGCTGCAACCTCAAGGATACAAACAAAAAGTACAAAAATCCATCACCAAGCGGACGGGGGTCCCCTCCTCCATGAGAACAGCTCGGAGTGCCCCACAAACAAACGAGCAGAGTTCAAAGGGCCTCCCACTACACTCCATGGGACAGACCCTCTAAAAACTGGAGCTACCTCCCCTACTAGGGTGCCATGGCATTCTCCTGCCAGGCATAAAACTGTATAAAACTGCATATATTCTCTACCTGCAATTCTGAGCTCCCAGCACTCCCCTCCACTCTCACTCTGAGGTCTGGAGGCCTGTCCCCCAGGAGTCCAGATTCTTGGGTGATTTCTTGAAGGGTGTGGACAGGGCTTAGACTGCAGCTGGCCAGTGCTAATTCTGCAGCACGGGAGTGAGGAGAGGACGGTTAGCTGAGAGGGAACCACACCAGAGCGGCGCTACCCTGAGGCGCAAAGTAGTAAGCATTTTTTGGCAACAATAGGGCTCCCGGATATTCTGAAGCCACACCCCCTGTCTCCCAGAGCAACCAGAGGAGGCTGGGCATCTTCTCAGGTGGCAACCACGGTGGAACAGGTCTGACATAGAAACGCAGGCCCCATGAGTAAAAGGTTTGCCTGAGATGGTACTGTCCTGGGTGGAACTCAGGGACTAGAAAACACATGCGCAGAGCCAGAAAATCACCAGGGCTGGCCTGACCCAGAGGACCGCTTTACTCAGGCTAAGACGCACCCGGGCCTCAGGGGATTGTCAGCCTATATAGACAAGGAAGGCAGGAGGCTAGAACTGACAGCTAACTGAATACAAACCTACATGAGCAAAGACAGGGCCTGAGGCACAGGCTCTGGGAACTCAAAACAGCTTCTCTTCTGTAGGGGAATTTAGCAGGGACAGAAACAAATTCCTGCAAAGTTGTTCTGTTCTGTCAGTAACATCAATCAGGGGCAGGGTTAGAACTGAGTGAACACCCCCCAACCTCCATTAAGCACCCGAGGTTGTCAGGCCTCACCTCCCCCTGCTGGACAGAGGCAAAGCACAGCGGCCTGTCTAAGCAGATATAAATTTTCTTGTGATTCAGGCAGGTGCAAATGCCTAGAGTATCTGTTCACTAGAGGCAACTGTGTCACACCCCTAGCGGGGCTATCGTGACTGGGTGTGACAGAGGTGCAAGGTGGGGAAGGAGGCATCAACCTTCCCAGACTAATCTGTTTGCTGGGTGGGTCCTCCTGACTTCATGGAGCACCGGAGTAAGTCATATCAGAGTTGTCACCAGACCCCTGTGATCCAGTTGCCAGAGACCTTTTCACCTCTTCCACCTGAGACAGGTGCTAACTGAGACAATTTGGACCTTTTGAACTGAGCCAATCGCCCGATGACTATTCAAGTGGTGCCCTGGGTGTGTGGTTGTAGGAAGGTTTTATTTTCCTTTTCCAGTTGTTGCCTGAGGGTGTGGGTTACTTAATTGCTGGTATCTCTGCACAGTTGAGACTTCAACCCAGAGTAACTGTTTTACTAGGGTCAGACAGAGACCAGCTGAAAACAAGACAGAACCACTTAGCCCCACCACACCAAACAGGGCCCCAGTTTCTCAGGCCATAGGCCTGTACGGGTCCTCGACAAAGTTCCAGGGGAAAAATCAAATGGTGTAAAATAATCATGGGGAAGAATCAGTGGGAAAACTCTGGTAACATGAACAACCAGCACAGATCAACCCCCAAGGAAAGATATGGCAGATGTAACTGAAGATCTCATTCATAAACAGCTGGCCAAGATGTCAGAAATCGAATTCAGAATTTGGATTGCAAACAAGATTAATAAAATGGAGAAAAATTGGAATTAGAAATTCGAGCAGCAATTCAAAAGTTGTAATTAGAAATTTGAGGAGAAATTCAAAAGTTGTCTCAAGAATTTAATGAATTTAAAGACAAAATACCAAAGATTTTAACACACTGAAGCAAGAATTTGCAGCTCTCAAAGATCTGAAAAATACAGTAGAGTCCGTAAGTAACAGAGTGGAGCAAGCAGAAGAAAGTATTTCTGACATTGAAGAAAAAGCCTTTGAACACTCCCAAACTCTCAAAGAGGAAGAGAAATGGAGACCAAAAATGGATCATTCTCTCAGCTCTGGGATATTTTGAAGAAGGCTAATATCCACCTCATTGGAATCCCTGAAAGTGATGAAGTGGCCTCGCAAGGCACAGAGGCCCTTCTCCATGAAATTATGAAAGAGAGTTTTCCAGACATGCCAAGAGATTCTGAAATTCAGATAGCAGACAGTTTCAGAACCCCAGCATGACTCAATCCCAATAAGACATCCCCCAGACATATCATAATTAACTTCACTAAAGTTAATATGAAGGAGAAAATTCTGAAAGCAGCCTGACATAAGAAATCCATTACCTACAAAGAGAAGAATATTAGAAAGACTGCAGATCTCTCTGATGAAAGTTTTCAAGCCAGAGAGGGTGGTCATCGACTTTTAATCTCCTAAAACAAAATAACTTTCAACCCCGGATCCTGTATCCAGCTAAACTGAATTTCATTTATGACGGAGAACTTAAATACGTTAATGACATTCATATGTTGAAGAAATTTGCCATAACCAAACCAGCTCTTCAGGATATTCTGAGACCTTTCCTCCATAATGACCAGCCCAATCCTCTACCACAAAAGTAAACTCACTCAGAAACTTTTGATCAAACTCCAACTTCCACAGTGGCAAAAGGATTAAAAATGTCCACTGGACTTTTGAAAAACTCGATACCCAAAATTTTACCAGACTTATCAATATTCTCCAGTAATGTGAACAGCTTAAACTGTCTTCTAAAGAGGCACAGGTTAGCTGACTGGATACAAAAACTCAGGCTAGATATTTGCTGCATACAAGAGTCACATCTTACCTTAAAAGATAAATATAGACTCAGGGTAAAAGGATGGTCATCCATATTTCAGGCAAATGGTAATCAGAAAAAAGCAAGTGTTGCAATTTTATTTGCAGATACAATAGGCTTTAAACCAACAAAAGTAAGAAAGGATAAGAATGGTCACTTCCTATTTGTTAAGGGTAATACTCAATATGATGAGATTTCAATTATTAATATCTATGCACCCAACCAGAATGCACCTCAATTTATAAGAGAAACTCTAACAGACATGAGCAACTTGATTTCCTCCAGCTCCATAATCGTCAGAG